>BGPR01000023.1:1713994-1738231 GCA_013235015.1 Araneus ventricosus
AAAAAATAAATTGCACATTTCACTATATTGCGCTCTGGAACTTCTTTTGGCTAGCCTACAATGTTAAAATTGTTACTTAAGATAGTTTACCTATGACATACAGAATTGGTACGGATGAGAAGCTACCGTATAAGTAAGCAGGTTCTCGCTTCCGTTGAGGTACAATAATTGAGGTGTGGCTCTTTGGACCCATCTCCGAAGACAGGTTGTACCCCGGTAAAACGGTGGGTTGTAGCATGAGCCACTCGTAATGGGGGCTATTATGCAGGAACTACAGTGCCTGACTATCTGTTTCGGCGGCCAGTCTATTAGTTGACTCGGGTGCTACGGCATGGCGGGGTATTTCTTTGTGATACAGTATTATCATCTCCCCCGTGGGAGCACTGCGAGTACGTTGATGAGAAGCCGCCGGGATAAGTAAGTGGGTCTTGCTTCTCCTAGCGGGAAAATAATGGTAGGTGTCGAGTTACAACCATCAGTGATAGTACGTACCTCCTATGGGAGGGGTAGAACCTTGAGTGGTGATGGCTAGTATGACTCCGGCCTCACTACTCGAGCTAATGCAGCGACTGTCATTCAAAGTTCCTGAGTGCCAAGGCAAGGTACAGAATTATTATAGAAAGAAGAAAAACTATTTGAGAAAAGAAGAAAATTCTGCTCCATTTTCTGAAATAATACTGCGATTTTTATAAATTATGTGATGATGTTTGGGAACGTTTGCGACGTCTTTCAATTAGAGGCATTTTTATGCCTTGACTAATAAAGCAATTATTGTCTGAAAACAGCTTATAAATCAGTTTAAAGTATAATAAATACTTTTTCAGCTGATTTCCTTCACATTTTCTACATGTGCAATCTACAATACAGATTTTGAAAATATTTTTGAGAAGCTGGATCAAGGTTTCCCATTATCAAGGTTTGAAACTGAGTGTCGCACGCTTGAAACTTATTTCGTACAAAGATCTACCGTACGCGCGAACCTGATACAATTAAATGCACCAGGTACAACAAAGTTCTATTGAGCACACGGAACTGGGGCCAAACGTCCTTCTGGTAGATTTGTGTGAAAGTGCAAAGAATGGATCGGGCTTAGGTGTCATCTTCACAGTCTGACCCTGATTCAAAATTATGACGTCTGTTCCTTATTAGACATAGCGGAATTTCAAAATGGGACGCTAATTTGATAAATTTCAGAAAGTCAACAGGATTGAACAAATTTTCACATATTGTAGACTTCTCTTTAAATGTTACTTAAACACTTAACTCTTTAAAGTGTTATTTTTTATATTTGAAATTATCTACAGACAAGTCACCAATGGTGATCAGCTCGTTCTCTAGGGGAAAGGTCCATATTTTGCTTGAATGATGAATTGATGCAAAATTTATTATATTTACTCTTTCACGATTTTTGCAATGAAGAAAATAATAACTTCCTAGAATTTTTATTCCAGTAATCCACTTTTATTGGATCAGAAGAAGAACACTGTAAGAAAATTTCACTAAATTCAAAATCACTAAAGAATTACTAAATTCAGAAGAACCCTTTCAAATAGGTAACATTTCCAAATCAACCCACAATAATATGCTGCGCATACACAGCTAATAATTATTATTGGTGGACTGCTTTCTCATTTCCCGTGCAGTAGCATTTTAGCTGTTTAAAATTTTAACACGCACCTGTGAAATCCCAAGTTGAAAAGCTTTGAAGAGAATGCGAACTCAATTAAGAGATTTCCTAGTGCAATCCGTTCCCAAAAGCGGCCTCTGGAGAGACATTATGCTAATAATAATAGTCTCTTTTAAAAGTTTCAAGTGGTGCAGACTTCTCCTTTTGTTTGTCACAGAAGAGCTACTGTCACTGAGAAACTCGAGGGGGTTGCGTTAATTCACTAAATGGATTTTCCACTTTCTGCACCGAAAGAGCATCTTAGTTTGAGGTTGAAATGCTTCTCCAGTTGTTGGTGTGAAGCAAGAAAGCTTCTTAATTGGTTTCCTATTTGTTTTATCCGACGCATAATCTCTGAGTGCTCACGATCTCGGAGAAATTATTGGTTTCATATTGAAAAGATGATGTTGTGGCTTTCTTGAAGTAATGCAATTGTTGGTTTCATATCGAAAAGATGTCGGGACTTCCTTGAATCTATTTTTGATATATAAACCAGTCTGTGATGATGCATATATTCTTCGAAGTGAATATGCTGATAAAAGGCATCAAATATTTGAGACAAATAATATCGCGTTAAAAGTTGCCTCTCAATTTATTCGCTTGCCGTAGCTCGTCTCTAATTTTTTCAAGATATGCGTATGAGTTGGTTGTTAATTTGTCACTGAAACTTGGACTTAATATATTACATTATATTTATTCCCTACATAGACATTATATTTATTCCCTACATAGACATTATATTTATTCCCTACATCACCTCCACTGAAGGGCAACACGAATACGTGGATGAGAAACCACCGGGTAAGGAAGTGGATTCTTGCTTCCCTGATGGGCATAGTAATGGTATGAGGTTGAGTTACCTCTACTACCATGAAGGAAAGTACCCTCCATGAGACGGGTTGAGAAGTAGACTGGGATGGTTAATAGGACACCACTCTCACTTTCCGACTGCTGTCGTAATTATTATCATTCAGATGCTCCTAGATGCCTAGACAGGGCGGGAGTAACTCTAATATGATTATTCCCTAGATCATAACCATCAGGAGTTTTCTCCACATGATTTTGTCGCAATCTTCCGCAATACGAGGCCTTTTGTATTTAATTTCTTTGCATAGTGAACAGAATTGCTTATGCGTGTTTGGACCTCTTTCTTCAGAATAGACTGTGTCCTAAATTTAATACTGATCTACAATTTTGGTCTCAGGAACACATAGCAAAGTTCATTCTTCTAGCGAGAGTTATTTTGCAGAAATTTACTGATAGTCTGCGTTGTTGGTTTGTCTTAATTCCGTTGTTCTGTTAAAATTGTTTTCTTAACAATTGGAGTTATTTTATTATTGTTTGTAATTCGTGAATAACTTGTTCGCTCGTAAATAATATGTTGCCTTTAAATTTGCCAACAAATGAACCGCTTGTTTTCAAAAGGGGACTTCTGCATTCTTGGCATTTACTTTCTTTTTATTTTTAAGGTGAATGCATTTTTTGGTGCGAAAACGGTGTAAAATTTCTGCCATTCATAGCCACGTTGTGGTAAAACATAAAAGTTTCCTCTTGATGACAGAAGAAGGCGTCTTCTCAGAAGATCTCTTTTAACATCAATATAGTAGTTCTCCGCTAAATGTCAGAAGTCCACTTTTAAAATCAAGCGATTCATATGCATTTTACTGCAAAAGTTGAAACGTTGTGAGCTTATCCAAGAGTATTTAAAACAATAAATACAAAGTTTGAGTTTTACTACTGAGTTTTAATCTATATTTTATATGAATAGAAGAGAAGATTAAAAATTTAAAACAAACTATTATTAATGTATAGTTTTTTTATTTTAATAAAAAATTATTTACTATTTTTTAGTCTTTAACTGATAATTGATAATTATGAAAACTCGAAATAAATTTCCTCACATTCGTTATCATATCTCGCCCTTCGTATGCAATCTAAGTTTTAGTTAGATTAATCGATTAACTTATATTTATGTTCTGAATATATTAAAATAAAGTATTTTCTCTAAGAACACATAGTTAAGCGAATTTTGAAACTCTAGCTCATCAATGAGTAAAAAAAATAAATTACTGAATTCCATCTTTACGAAATCTCTACAAAATAACGTATGTGATACGACAACAATCTACACTGTATTACACTGTAGATTGTTACTACTGTTACAAGTTACCACACTTGGTACTGTTACAAACATTCCCAGGATCAAAATCAAACTTATTCACGAGGTATGTATAAAAAATTAATGATTACACTGAAATTGCTCTACAGATTAGATAACAAAATGTCTTTTTTATGTTATATAATCTTTATAGTTTTAAGAAACTAATTTTCTGTACTATGAAAATGCTAATTTTTCATTTGCTGTTATTTTGCCTTTATTTTTCTAATTTGAAATTCAATTTTAAATGTTTATAGATTCTTTTAAGCAATATACCTAAGCTCAAAAAATATTATCTTTAGACAGATGTTCCTACTGAAATAGGTAGATAATAGGCCTCACTTATGATTTTATTCCAAAAAGTAGTAGACCAAAACTATTTTGCTCGCATAATTTATCTCTGCGGAAACGTAATTGTTTTGAATATGTTCACTTCTTCAAAGATGGAAAGTGTCTACTTTTTTACAAATTATCGGATGTTTCTCTTCTCTTCAGTAAAATTCAAGATTTATACAGACAATTTCTGTCTACTGTTATATCTCATACACTATATGCCCAAAAGTATCCGGACACTTGCAAATTTTCACATTTTTAAAAATTTCTCCTGAATGGTTTAACTGACTGTCTTTAAACTTCGGACATGTAAAGAATAAGCAATAACTCACATTTTACATTGAAGATTCGATACTGAGGGTTTACAAAATATAAATTTGTGTACAGCCCCTCATCTTTTAGCTTCTCTTCGACAGGATCTAAAATTCTGCTCGTTATAATGCCGATATCTTTCTGAATGCTAATGATATTGAACTGAATTTTTTATATAAGTTGCCCTATATATATCTGGCTTTAAAGATGTGAAAGAAAAATTACACTATGTTTCGCGCATGCGCAGTAAAACATTATTTATAACAATGCTCATAATTACTGTGTTATTCAAAAATTATCTTTCAAAATTTTACAAAATGCTTCTTTAACATATTGTCATCTTTTCTGTAAGTTTCGTATAATATAACAGGAAACTCTGCATGTTATAAGCAAAAAACAAATGGGAAAATTTGAAAATTTTTAAGAAAACCTTTATATCTTCCCAAGTATTTGTGCTGAGTTTACGAAAATCCCTGTAAATATTATGCACATTAAACATTACCATTTCTGAAAGTTTCATCTTGTTATCAGTATTCTGTGAAGCGGGGTGGGCCAAAAACCTTTTAGTCTTCATCCGTTTGTAGACGGTTCCCTAATTGCCCTCGGGACCGAATCGTCAATGTAAAATGTGAGTTATTGTCTATTCTTTACATGTCCGAAGTTTAAAGGCAGTCAATTAAACCATTCCGGAGAAATTCTAAAAAATGTGAAAATCTGCAAGTGTCCGGATACTTTTGGGCATATAGTGTATATTCCATTCAGTACTTTGCCCTTAAAAGGGAAATTTCAATTTTTCTTTGTTTTTAATAATAATCTGACAGCAGAAATAAGAAAGAATGACACAATACGCAGCATAAACAGAGTATGATAATCTCACAAAATGAAAAATAGAACAACAGAAATCTTTGCAAACAAAAAATGAGGAATGGAATATTAATAAATTAAAAGGAAAGATATTTATTTTTGTTCAGTGACATGGGATCTATTGAAACATCCACACTAGATTGTCCAAGTTCGCACTATAGCAATGTTTACTCTCTTATAATTATTATAAAGTTTTAAAGTTTTAGAGTATTGTTAAAGATAAGGACTGAAATTATTTTGCATTGGCTGAGTTCATGTTAGTGTATTCTTTATATATCGAGTGTTCTATTATCTGTAGATAACAACGAACACAAGTCAAAAAATATATTTTAATTTTCCTGATGATATAAAAGATGCTATATAAACAATAAGTATGGATTTATGTAACAAGACGCTGCTATTAAACTGTATACTTGGAACAACATAATATTTAACTGAATTATTTTCATTTCAGAATTAAGTCTGTGGAAATGAAAAATTCCTTAATATTAATTCTTCACTTTCACAAATAAAGTAAAATCTCAAAACCATTATTAAAAATAGAAATGCCAGTAAGCTCAACAATTTTTATCACTGTTACAATGGATAGAATAGATTTTCAACACTCTTTACATTAAATATGATTAAAAGGCTGTCCTAGACAATTAATTAAACCTAATTCAGGAAACAAGTCTTAAAGTGAAGGCCAATACACTCGTATATCGGATCTAAATAGAGTAAATTGATGATGTTCGCGCTAATAATGGCTGTTGCTTTATCCTAGAAACTGGATTTCAGAAGTCTGAGAGTGTTAAATTCAACACGAAACCGTGGAACTTTTATTGAAAATTCTTAAAGCATCTGTTAATTTTCATATGTGTAACAAAATATTTGGGGCAAAATTAACTGGATATTCTTATCGAAATTAATTAAAAACTTTTGCTACAATCAATGCAAAGCAGTACTGAACACATATTCATGCAAAATTGATTTAAGCCTTAGTCGTTTATAAGAGGTAGGAATGAAAGTTTTAAACAAATTGAACGCAAATAAATGAGTATTTTTCTCATTTTTCACAATTATTATCGTTTTGAATTCAATGTTGTTTTAAATTAATTATATGCTTTCAAGTGAGTTCGATAGAAAAAGTATAATGAATTCAATTTACGATCACATGTTACTAATCCAATGTACCTACCAAATTAATTCTGAGACTCATTGATCACATTTTTCTGGAATAAAAATCAGAATGTAAGACAATATAGAGTTAGGTGCAAATAGTGCACAGTTATATTTGTTATGTTACTATAACGTCAGTTCTTCCGGGGAGAGGCACCTCAAATATGGGGATGAGAAGTTGCTGGATAAGCTATCAGGTTCTCTCGTCCCCTGTAAAGTAAAGGTTACGTGGTTGACTGATTACGGGATGTACCTCTTGTGGGAGGGTTTGGTGATGGCTATTTTGCAACCGGTAAATCAGACCTAGATGCTTAAGCAGGGAGTTGATCTTTTATGGTTACTAGGAAGTTACGTGGATTGACTTCATTAGGTGTCAAGTCACTTAAGGGAGTCAATTCTACCTGGAACATAGTACTCACTTAATGGAGTCAATTCTAAAAAGATCTGATTCTAGAAAAATAACCCTGTGACTGTGCGTCTGTCTGGTGTATTCTAAATCCATTATCAAAGTTAAAATGTTCTTACACTGGACTAGTGTAGAAGTTTGAAGAACGTGTTACCAGATAAAATGCTGTCTGTAGTCTGAAGTAAGCCGCAACAGCCTTCGTATAAATAGAAAAAGATACGTCAATGAAGAAAGAAAAAGAAAAAAGTAAGCTTTTATCTTGCTGCATTCTGCAATACCTTCAGTACGGTAAATGAATAAATACACCTGAATAAGTAGGAGTTGCGGTTGCTTGCTGGTAAGTTCACGGCTGCGAGACAGTAGGGTTGTATATTCAGACTGTGTTCCAGTAAAGATATATCATGTATTTTTGGTTCTGGTGCACGTTAAATCCAACCTCGAGGACCAAACTTACTTCTGTTGGTGTGACATGGAAGAATGGACAAGGGGGTGCCAGCCCAGGTGTCGTCCTCGTAATCTGTCTAAGTTTCAGAATAACGAGGTCATCTCAAAATGGCCTCGTGTCGCTTCAAAGCAGTCTTATATAACTAAACTATCCCGAATAATATATAAGATATCTAGCTCTGAAAGAAAAAGTGGTATTCGAAAGATCGACATTCTTTCATATGGATTACAATACATAAACTAGTAATAATTAAACCAATTACTACAAAACTGATGCATTTAACTCTGTTTATGAAATGGCACCAAAAATCTTCACCAAGAAAAGCAGTTCACAATGGAAAAAATTGCTACCAAAACTGCCTAAAACATAAAAGACGCTTAAAAATCACGTGGCGATATTTTAACGGGAATTTGTAAGTGTGCACGTTCTTAAAAGGCTTAGAAAGTCCATGAAATAGTTTAGATAGTCACAGAAGTTTATAAATAAAAAATGAGAATTTATGCTTCATCCCTACAGCAAGGAGTAATTATTAACGACGTTGAAACTTAAATACAAGTAGGAACTTCTGATGATTTCTTTACCTTGCAAAAAATAAAGGTTTAAACGTAAAAGCATGAGGGAAAAAAATCAAGAAATTTTTTTCACGAATCTTCTTACCGTGCTTTAAAATTTTTATACTTGCGGGATGAATGTGTGAGTCTGCATATGGTTTCCTTTAACAGCAGCTAATGTATTCCGAGTCAATAACTTTAATGATCATTCTCATTTTCTGGGACAGCATAATGTAATCTCATTATCATAAAAGCTATAAAAACTGCATAAAATGCGGACGAATCAAGTAACCGAATTAAATTCTATATTTTCATGCGGAAATTAAAGTCCGAATTGCTAGGTTAATAAAGGTGCCTTCATTTTAGGATATGTGCAGAAAATCAAACTCAAGAGGAAAAAGAAAAATATTCTTTTTGCACGCAAGAAAAAAATATTCATTTTAGCAAAAAAAACGAAGCAAATGATATGAGATTTAAATCTTGTCTTTCAGGTTTCGTAATTTCGATAGGAGTATCTAATAGGGAGGACCGTAAACCCAAGTGAGGTAGTGAAGGATATTCGAGTAACATAATCTTTAACAGAGCCTCTATATTTTAGATTCGTCAACATTTGTAAGAGCGAAAATAGTTGAGAAATTGATGGTGGCTTAAAATATTTTCTTAATATTAGGTGTTTACTTAACCCTCAGATGGAAATCTGAAATCATGGTGACCCCACTTTCCACGCCTTAGCAAGAAGAGAAAAAAAACCCTCCTTCAAGTTATACTATCTACACATCTTGAGATAGTTGATGACCAAGCGCCAACAGTTGACTATTGGTCTTCATGGCAAGTTTTACAACCTTATGAGTCAAATTGACTCCACTTTTTGAGCCAAACTGAATCCAAGGACTTAGGGTTACAGTGTCTCATAAACGTTGACTTTACGTTGCAGCATGCAAATGACTGATTAACTGATATCGTAAAATTAGGTGAGTACTTAACCCTGAAATAGAAATCTGGATTGATGGTGACTTCACTTTTCATTCTAAATAGGATACTGCCTCGACATGAAAAAGAAAAACCCTCTACAGAACTTGAGCTAGTTGATAAGATCTCAACTCAAAATTATGGCCTGTTGGTATCCGACAATGTTAATATGGTTTCTGTACGAGGCGTTACTCTATCAGAAAACGACTAATAGAATTTCTTTCTCTACTACGAAAGACAATCTTCCATAAATGGAAAGTTTATAACTGAAATTTTAAAAATTTTCTTTAAAAATTGTCTTTTTGTTGATCAAAATTTGTTTTATAAGTTTTCTGAACCCAACACTTAGTCATGAATTATCACTTTTGAAGCCAAAATTAAGACGCATTGATAGAATAAGTGTTTTTGATCTTTGATATCCAATCATGAAAAAATATCTTATTAAGTGGCCTAATTTCAATGGCCTTCTATCTCAGCAATTAAACCTGTATTGTTGCAAATCATTAGGTAACCGGTTCAACTCAGTTTTATTGTTATTTATTACACAAATGCCTGCGTAAAGATATGCGGAATGATTTTGCCTTATTACAAAGCTGGAAAAAGAGTTTTGTTTTGAAAAATAAGAAATTTCCTCGTTTAATTAATGCTTGCATCGTAAAGGAAACGGTATCTTTCATTATATCAAATTTTCATATGACAGATGGGATATATAATGGGGGGTTAGTAAATTTTCCTGTTGATATTAAAGTGAGAAGTAATTTGCATGAAATATTGTAAACTAGTGAATTCACAAAATAATAAATGTCTTGGAAAACATTTCGGTTATTGAGTCGTTTTTTATAGTCATTTAAATTATATTATATAAAATTTGTGCTCTATCCATAACTTTTTTACATTCTTATTTCAGATATTCAGATATATATTCATTTTTAGCGAAAAAATAGAGATTAATTCAAGATTATAGTAAAGTATTTTTTAAATTGTAAAATGAGATAGCATATTATAATAATAATTTAAACTGCACGCAACAGGAAGGGTTGCTGGAACGAATTCTTATTTGAAATCTGTTTTTGTAACAGTAATATTATAAACTCTGATTATAAGTTTGTTTTCATAACTCTTGTTGTACTTGATAATACATTGAAGACTATCATTCCAGTTTTCTAAAGGAAAGAGATTTTTTAAACAAAATTTTAAGCAATCTAGTTGCGTTTTGATCCCAAGAAAACGTGTTTTATTCCAGCAAAAAATAATTTGCTAACAGCATCAGATATAATAACAATCTCATGGAATAAAATCTGATAAAAGAAATAGCTTAGAAATGAAAGCGAAAATTGGAATACATTTTGACGTGAAAACGTCTTTCCTCTCGTTACAATGATGCTCGGTCGAACTTTCTTGTGTGACAAAATACCATCAGATTTGAATCACTAATAACTACGAGACTAATAATGCGAAAAGAATGGCTGACCCCTCAAGGGATAGATCATATCTGAAAGAGGTTGTCCCAGAGTATTTGTTCTGCCTGTGACGTCATCGTACCAGTGTAGGCGCATGCGCGTGATTGTTATGAATTAGCTTTATGTAAGGCAATAATTAAGTGTGGCGTGGAAACGCGTTTAGCTAGGAGGTTAATTCTGGTGTCATTTTAAAGAGCTTGAGGAGTATTTATAGGAACCAAAGTGAGACAATAAAAATATTTATCAGAATATAAGTTAAAATCGTTTTTAAATTGAAAATTTCAAAGTCCGCGTGTTGAGCGTGTTACTTGACAATACGTGAAAGAAACATTTTATTAAAATTTGAATTCAAAAATTTGAATACTACGGTAAATATGAGCATTTGTAGTAAATAATGTCTTACTGCGCATACGCGAAATGTAGTTCTATACACTGTCAACAGATGGCGCTATGAAAAGCTACTCTAAATAAAACATAAGAAAGGCGCAGTTCGGGTCCGCGCCGTAGATTTTTCGTGAAACGTCGGGATAAATTCATAAAACAAGTATTTCGTATTAATATATAATTTAATTATGAATCTATTCAATACGATATTTACACAGAGTAGCATAATGGTTACAGAAGAGATAAATCACAAGTTTATCGCATGTAGCAAGGGTCTGTGGTAGCTTTATCTATTCTGTAACCATTGTATTACTCTGTGTAAATATTGTATTAAAGAGAATCGCGAACCCGAACTGTTCATTTCTTGTGTTTTTTTAAAGACAGCTTTGTGAAGCTCCTGCAAATTCAACAACAAGAACCTTTCCTAGTGCGTATCTATTTGTC
Source organism: Araneus ventricosus (assembly GCA_013235015.1). Classification (NCBI taxonomy): domain Eukaryota; kingdom Metazoa; phylum Arthropoda; class Arachnida; order Araneae; family Araneidae; genus Araneus; species Araneus ventricosus. Next base: position 1,725,145 of record BGPR01000023.1, read on the forward strand.
TTATACTATAAAAACAAGAGGCCGGAATTCAAAGTAATATACACGCTATGTAAAATTCAACGATGGGGTGTTATAAGGCCCTCGACTCTAAGTCGCAATAGAACAGTGATTTACGCCTCGGTATTTCAGAAGCACCGATTTGAATGCTAAAGTGGATTTGCCACCGAAAAGCAAGGGAGAAATATGTCTAATATAGCCGTATACACATCGAATGCATTCCTCACCTCAATATTAGCTTTTCGATGAAATATCTAAATTCCCGGTTGAGCCATACGTGGATTTTGCTTCGAATAAGATGGACATTTGTTTGCGGGCCTGCTCTCCGTTTGCCTTTTGCTTCTGCAGAGCACGTTCCTATTGGTCATGCACATTCTGCGTCGCTCCTCTGCTTTGTTCCTTTATTTTTTTGTATTTTGTTTACGTATATTTTATGTGGAATATTTTTTTCTCTCTCCTGGTACTCTTTTGAATTTTCTATGTAGCTTGTATATTTTTGGAGGGATGGTTGGGATAAAAAAAATATAGGAAAGAGAAGGCACAAAAAAGAAAAGGAGTACTTCAGTTTTTACGTGATGCGAGACCATTTTTTTCTCCCTTTTTTTCTTTCTTTTGGTGTGTTTTCTTCTTTTTTTTCTCCCTTTCCCTCGCTGCTCCTTTTGAGCGTAGTCTTCAAAGAGATGGTGGAGAATTTAGAATTTTCAAACACATTTAGGTTGTGATTTTGATGGACGCCTATCATATAAAATGTAGGTATTTTTTCATAGGTGGAAGGATATACGGAATGCGACATTATTTTTCTCCTTAATATATGTGGCTGGTTTACGTTTCATATGAAGATATTTTGATTTATTTGTTGTTCTTTAAATTAAACTTTGACGGAATAAAGATATATATTATACATGATATTGCAAAAAGAATAGAACATATAACAAATGCCCATTTTAAAATTTGAAGGCAGATATGACTTGAGAAAACCGAGGTCCGAAAAATCGGGACCTTTGCAAATGTACTTCATATTTGGAGATTTCTTTTCAGCTGATAAGTGACGTACATTAATCGTTAGATTACGGGCTAGAGAGGATTCAAACATCTCTTACAATGGGGATTGCGACAAAAAATAGGGAAAGTGTTTGCTCTTCTTTTTCTAGTAATTGGAAAATAAAGTCTGTGGTTTCTGTCGTCCACCCGTTGAGTTTTAATTGTTGTTGAGTTTCATTGATATCAACCCAGCTTTTGGGTAAATTAATAGGAGGTGGGAGTAAAAAGATCGCTCAGATGATCTAAGTATAGACAGATTAGCTGAAAAGAGGAGTGAAATCCTCGTTTTTGATTGGTATAGCTATTGTACTAGTCCGCAATCCGCAAGCAAAGAAGTTTCCGTTTGTACCATATTTGTACCACCAGTGAGAAAAAACGTGAGGTGGAGAATGTTGGCTTTTTCCAGACGGGTAGTAGAATATTTGTCCTATTGGATATTTTTCTCTGCATCCTGTCCGGTACAACGGTTGTTCCATTTAAGCAAAAGACGTTTGTTTCCCTCCAAAAGCTAATCTGTGTGGGGTCAGTAATCCCCCTGTAGATAGTTTTGCTCTCTTGCTCCAATGTATCACTTATTTATAATGGCTAGATTTATTGCTAATGATGAAAGACAAAAATATGTAACACCATAGGTCGTATAGATCGAAAGATATATGCCAATACATGTTCTTCCTTGCATCCTGTCCTGTACAGTGATCGCACCACTTCAGCATTACAGTTTCAGTCCCCTTGCACAGCTAATATATGGAAATCACAGATAATTTTATTCTCTAAATCATTTGCATCACTCTGCTTGCGATGGTTAGATTTATTGCAAAGAAAGACAAGAATAGGTAACTTCATAATTCGAAAGGGTTGAGAATCTGAAATTCGAATGAATTGATAAAAGGAGAAAGAACTTATTTTTTAAAGTTTTAATTATATTAATGTTCCGTTTAGAAGCAACCCAAGATTATTTTAGTATGAACCTCACCATTTTGAACCGAGACAGATCACGAGGATAACACCTGAGATCTCTCCCCCCCCCTCTCACAATATTTCAGCAGGAGATCGTTTGACGCTCGAAGGAATATAACACGCACTAGGCCCTCATGCACGGAAGATATTTCATGGAGTCGGGTTTCAAACCAGGAACCCTCTAGCCAGGCCGCGAGACCTTATAACCAGGCAACGGTTGCAACTGAAACAAATAGTTGAAACTTAAACTTTTATTGTTTTCTAGAGAGGATTTGTAGGACAAATAATTTCCAGACGCGAGAGTCGCTTGGGAAATTTGTTGATTCTAAAACCCAGAAACGAATAAGAAACTTTATTTAATATTTAAAGAAAACCTGAAAAAATGAAATAACGGAAACTATAAGGAATATTGACCAGAAATTTGAAAAAATGGGAATCATTTAATGCATCATTACTATTGTACATCATAATTAAAATAACACTTTGAAAAAAATGCCGGTATTGCATACACGATATTAGAAACAGTCATTGATAAATAAAAATAAAAAAAACTTATAAACTAACTGTTCAGAAAAATACCTGATTAAACTTTTATTTACTTTAATTAATGAACGATATGTTATAGATCGGATTAAATGCTTTTTCTTGCAAATTGTAAAAGCATTTAGTTCATCATTATTTTTGTTCATCATAGTTAAAATAATTTTTTGAAAAAAATACAGGTATTGCATATACGATATTAGATATAATCATTCATTGATAAATGAAAATCTAATAAAACTTTTAAGTTAACTGTTCAGCAAAATACCTGATTAAACTTGTCTTTACTTTAATTAATGCACAATATGTTATAGATCGGATTAAATACCTTTTCTGAATAATTTAGACACATATAAGCCCCAAAGTATCGCATACTTAATTAATAGGGCCATGCATCACTCCAGCTTGGCAACAAGTTAAAAAACTATCCTTATTAGACCTTAAACAACCAAATAAAATTCACGAAACTGCAGCAACAACATCCTTTCTAGAGAAGAAAAAAATCTTGCCTCCGCGCATACTTTTCATAACAGATTATACTTAATCCAACAAATTAGGCAGTAACTACCGCACCGGTCCCTGAAATCCCTATCAACAACGTAAGTACATGAGAAAAAAAATCTTTGCAGCAAAGAAGCCGTTAATCCTTTCAAGTGGTCCATCGTTGTGAAGTCTCCCGGGTTAACGACTGAGTAATTTGCGGTAAAACTCAACGAAGAACATTGTCGAGGCTGAACATGACACTCATTATGTTCTCGTCGTCCATCATTTTCATGCGTAAACACGAATCCAAAAACTGTCTGGCGAGTTTCATGGAAGATGATGGATAAGAAAGACCTGAGGGAAGAGTCAACTTCAGTCTGATGTATTCGCATGTTTTTGTTGGACTTTTTGAATGCAGTAGAGGATTATTATTATTATTATTATTAGCATTTCCTTTCTTTCCTGATTCTTTTCACTGATATATCGTTTTTAATGCGTTCTCCTTCAATTTAATGGGCGATTAATTTAAGAAATAAATGTATCGGCTTCATCATGTGGAAAGAAGAAAGGATTCTTAAGGTACCTTAATGGCATTGGTCCGGATGTGATACTTTTGATTTTATCGGCAAATTTAGAACAATTTTTAAGCCCTGCCTTCTATTATTTATAAGTAAAATGTTATGTAGTAATAAATCAGTATGGTACAATTAGTTTCTCTCTTATGTTTAAACATGGTGGTTAAAAATTTGCAGGCTTTCTGCTTTGGTATTGAAGGGTCATAGTTTCAGCAATAAGTTCAGAGCAGGTCAAGTCTTGGTTATATAAAATTCAGAGCTTTCTGACTACTCTTCTTTTATTCAACACAGGAATTATTGTTTCTTTCTTTTTCACCACTTATACTTAAAAATGTGTCGCGTATGGCGGTGTATGTTTCGAAGCCTTTACCTGGCCTGTTAGTAAGGCCTCGACTTCAGGACCATAGGATCCAGATTCAAAATCCACCTCCTCCAGGGAATTTTCGAATATGCTGCATAGCTGAAATCTGACGTCGAGTGTCAAAATTTTCTTCCGCTTGAGTGGCATACGTTGTGTTAATGTAACTAAACTAAACTGAGGGTTGACTTTCATTGGGAAGAATTTTCTATTATTGCTGCTGTGTCCTGGTTCAAGTATAGGGTTAGAGAGACCAGATAGTAATGAGTTCGAGATATAATTTCACCCCACATCCGTCTTATACCAGTGCAGGGTATATTTGTCGAGGTCAAATGCCATCCCAATAGTGTAATGTAGATTACTGGTGTTGCAGAAAAGAACAAGAAGCCTTAGTTGTTAACTAAAAACTTCTGATATTATAAGACAAAACTATGTGGTGAGAGATGGTTACCAGCGAATTAAATATGTTCTCAAACAGGCCTAGATTTTAAGGAAAGGAAATTACTTAATACTTCAAATTATGCTTAAGTGTACCATTAGTAAATTTACTCTACTTAACTAATAATATATTTCATTGTAAATTTATACCATAAATTCGGTCAAAAAATTAGTTTGAAATGTACACCATGTTTTCCGGCTGATAGAGTATTTAACTGTGCAGTGAATTATCAACATGTGTTTTTATAATGATACTAATATAAGTCAGTTTACTGTGATAATATAAGTCAATTTACACTGATTATTTTTTAGTTTTATATTAAAACTACATTAGTTGCATTTGTTTTTCAAATATTACAAGTTAAAACTTGCTCTATTATTTGTTTAACAACCCCACCACTTTTAATCCAGTTGGCTACTTTTAGCGCGTTGTCATAGTAAACGTGAATCACTCCAGCTCAAGGTTACTACCCTCAACTTGTTTGCCTACGGCTCCAATGGTACAGCTAGCTCTTTCCGTACTATTTCAGCACCCAAAGTCAATACTCTACTGCATTTGATATATGAAGAGTTTTTGAACGAATTCCCGGATAATCAGAATTTTCCGGAGATCAGTCCCAATTAGTTCGAATTCTCGATGTTCCACTTTATATATTACTATACTCTCTTGGTGGATGTGGATAAATAATAAAATTTCAATATATACTAATTTCATTAAACTTTTCAAGTTCAAAGACATGAGTTAATGATTTTTTTTTTTGATTTCGGATCATCTTAAGTAATTGAAATAAACTCCTACACAAAACCAGTAGTTATTTCCTTTAATAAACTAAAGGATTTTGAATTAACCTGCCTTCCACTTTTAAAGCTATTATGAATATAATTAATAACTAGTCTAATATGCTAAACCATGGCATTAATCGACCTCGATGAACCTTTCGCTCAGCCATCTTACATTTTTGAAAAATTAAAATAACAGTCGATTTACTTCTCACGTTCCACATCGTGATTTCAGGGAACACCTTACATTAATAGACTGTTTTGCCTAATTTAATAAGCACAAACAAATCTAAAAAATCACAAACTTTTCTGCGGAAGTACCACAAAGAGGAAGACCAGAGGGCACTAAGTGGACCTCGAACGCTTCCACATAATAGGCATGCCTTCTAAAAAGTCGTTTTCGTTTTTGGGCCCAGCCCCTTCTAGTTCCAACTCTTTCTCATTCCATGTTCTTTTTCAATAGGCAGAGGTCAAAGTGGCAATCACTGCGGCACGTTTTGAGCAAATTTTGTTTTTATTGTTATAATGTAATATTCGCTTACACTCCTTTTTTCAGCCCTATAGGTCCGGTTCCACAAAGTCTGCGTTTCTATTGTAACGCAGCTGCCGTATGTCTTGCGGTTACAGATACCTCCCTCAAACCACTCTGCTTACTTTGTCCGCCTGCTATGTTTAGAATTTCCCTAATTTATTTTCCCTATAAATAACCTTGGGCAAGTGACTTGATCAAGTAAACTAATGTAAAGATATTTATCATTAAAAATCCAAGGTATATAATTGATTGATAAGGTTCCTTGAATTATTAGCTGGATTTTGCATGCAAATGATTGGAAGAATATATATCTTTAAAAAGACTTGATCATAAAATTTTGTATCGATTTTCAATAGTTAAAAAGTTCTTTCGGTCGTTAAGAAAGGAAATCTAAATCATGTCTAAATGTTCCATTGTGTTTATTATTAAAGTTTGAATTTAGGTTTCCTTGACACGCTTCCTTGACTTTAGTGCATTTTTGATTTAATTTATAGCATTATCTTTTAAACCTGCATATCTTTTTTAGTTGAATACTAGCAGCACGCGAACGGCGTTGCCCGTGGCATCATGACTTCAACAAAATAAAAAATAAATAGATAAAAAAATCGCCCACAATGACATGAAAAAGTTTCGAAAACAAAATCAATACAAAAAATATACATTATTGATTTTCCCGTTTCGAAATAATGGCATTTGAACTGTAGGATAAACAGTACCGAGTACATTAATCCAAAACAATATTAAAAAATTTGCAATGTGAAAATCATTAGACAGCAAGCAAAATATGCGAGACAAAGAAATATGTTAAGACACTGCTGAAAATCATAATAGAAGTCATTCAATCAAAGGTTATGACGTCGCCTACGCTCTGCGCCGCCAGTCAATGAAATTGCAACAATGCATGCTGGGAACGTTTACTTGCTACGCCGCGACGAAAGCTTCGCTAGCAAAAAAAAAACACTTTGAACTGACCAGAGAACCATTAATTAAAAATAAATTGACAAAGTTATTTTAACTGTCCTTGTTTTAAATCAGGGAGAAATGTCGCAGTTATTTCCTCAAAATAATTCTCAAAAATCATCGAATTACGTTAGAAGTTCAAAACAAACTTCATTAGAAAATGGTATGTTGTATGCGATGGAATATCTATTTTTTCCCACGATTATCAGAAACAATACTGTGGAAAAATATATACCGAAAATGACCCGAAACAACACAAAGCATTAAATAAAAAGTTTTCTAGATCAAATTTTCTCGAGGTGCATTGAGTCAAATGTACCTCTGTGCCAAATTTCCTGGCTGTAAGTGCGATAGAGTCGTTCGGAGATCGCATGCACACGCACAAACATTTCCTTTCATAAGTATAGATGATAGAAAATGTCTTATTCATCAATATTGTTAATGATTTGTGTGATATTACTCTTATTCCACTCTATATAGTGGGGTTTCTTCACAATCACGATCTGTAAATTTTTCTACACATAAATGAAGAAAATGTAATAATTCTGATTAAAGTAAATAATGAATTTTTAATCTGTAGTCCTTGTTTTGTAAAATGGATAATTTTTCCCAAGACAGTTGCTATTCATCTTTGAAAACTTGTTTCTTTGTACACACTTATTGGGAACTTACTATACTTGTTCCTTTGACGGATATAAACCGTTACTTAAAACTTGTAATGGTTTATTTCTGTAATGCTATTTGTTTTAATTCTAAAATATATCTTGGAAGTTTTGCTGGCCGTTCGGCTGTGTTTAAGCGACTAATCCCAAACCGGAAAACTACTAAATAAATAGAAGTCTGGATTAAATGTGTATCAACCTTTAAAGTTTTTGTTTCAACTTTTAAAATCAAACTCTCTAGAATGTTATTTTAAACACCTATATATAACTGCAATGAAATGTAGAAGCAAAGATTTATAGCATACTTTGATTAAATGTTTAATTTTGGAAGTTTTAACAAAAATTAAAGATTTATGATTTATTCTAATCATTAGCAATAAAATGTACATAAAAAGCATTTTACAATTTATTAACTAACGGTAAGCAGGATAATTTAGAAAAGAATGATATAATTTCAAATAATTTATTTGGTAACGTAATAGAATTAAAAAAATAACATTTAAAAAAATTAAATCCTTTATATAACCAAGTGCTAAATCTTCTAATGTTAAGATTCAGACCATTTTACACTGTTTTATATTTTATTCACGAGAATAATTTGTTTGACTTCATAATTCAAATGCTTTTTAACTTTTACTCTGAATTCAAATATTTATATTCCATTAAATAACACAATCTTTAATATCTGAAGAATATTATTATTTGCATAATGTGTAACGCTCGAATGATATTTACTGTAACAAACCAGAATGATTGATTTTGCCAACCAAAAAGTATAATTTTTATAAGTATTTCACAATCCTTCACTAGTCCTAGCTATTGCAATTAAAAAAAATTGCATACTATGAAAATATTTTAATATTATTAAAATAGCTTTTCTCTCTTTTACCCAGAGATTATTAAATTCATCCTTGGTCTCTGTAATCATTTTTTAAAATCTGCATAATATATTAAAACTCCAGGATTGTATCGAACGTTTGAAAACCAAATGTCTTCTATAGCAGACAAATTACCTAGCCTCAGACAGGGACGATCTCAATATTAGAAAGGGAGATGGGTCAAATCGCATGTTTCTCGGCTAGCTCTGGGACCTTTGACCATTTTACTATTGAAACTGTGACAGCACAGATATATAAAATCCTAAATATAACCGAGTTAAATAATATTCAAAGGAATTACGATTTCGAATTACCACTGGTCACAGAGTGATAATTTTCTGTATGTACTATAAGTTGGAAAGGAAAATTCTTTAGTATCTAATTGTTTAAAAATAAAGCCGTGTTAGTCTTTTTCTACGAAGTGTAATGAAAATTGAATTATTCCATATTTGTAAAGATGGAATTTTCCCTAAGATGCATTAGTCCCTATCAAAAAGCATCATTATATTAAGCGCTCTCACTTTGGAATAGTGTTAAAAATTTTATGAGATACCTTTGGGATGTTATTCCCTTATATCACCTGGTTCAAGATTATGAGATTATTCTCAAATAGCACACGTGGAGCTTTAAAATCTAACGTTAAATCTAACAAATAAATTAATTCGCAAACAGGAACATAAATAGAAGTTTACCGAGATTTATATAATCTTCGTGAAAGGACATTTTATATTTTTAAAAAAACTTTTATTCAAATTAACTTGTATAAGTTTATAAAGATGGAATTTTGTAACCGATTTTTCACTCACTCCCTGATGGGCTAGAGTTTTGAAATTCTGTACACTTTTGTGTTTTCGATGATAATTTGCTATTTTAATATTTTCAGAAACCAATTATCTGTTAATCGGTTAATATATTTCATTTTGATTCCATACGAAGTGGCTTAGTAAATTAGAGAAAAATATAGATTACAAAATTTTGTAGAAATGAAATGTAGTTTCAAATGAAATACTGAAACGTAAAAAAATAATTAAAATAAAAGAAAATGCTATTTTATAGTGCACTAAATAAAAGTTATAATTCTAAAGTAAAAATCCTAAATATTGGTTTTATTATAAGTGTATTTATTATTATTATCTGTTTACTTATAAAAGTCGGACAATACCGTTTTATTTAAAATCGAAACATCCGCAACAATTTTTCATGGAAGCACAATATTAATACTCACGCCGACCTACCTATCTCTGAATGCATACGGTCAGTAGAGAGTGTCGGTACACGAGTTAAACTTGGGACTAATCCCGGTTAATTCGGGATATCTAGTCTCTTTAAAATTATTCATATTATCTTCTTCAACCTCAAAAGCGTTGGCGAATTTGAAGATCCAACATTCTTCTACAACTGAGACAGGAATCCCTTTTCGAAGGGAAAAACTATCCAATTTTTCCCCTACAGCAATGTTTTCAGATGGTGGCAGACCTGTTGCCCTCTAACAAGCAGGAAAGTGTTCAACCCATGTAGGTAGGGGTCAGAGCCGTTTCTTTTTACCGCTTTAAATCGTGTTTGGCCTGCTAACCCTTTGGGTAGTGATATACCAGCCTTTTTCTTGTAGTTCCGATTCAGAACATCTGTTTCTATTTACAGTCAATAGAATCGGAAAATGACACTGAATGTCTTTGCAAATTATACGGCTCGATTCGTCGGGATGAAAACTTTTAAATTATATGAGTTGCTTTTGATTTGTTATAAGCGTTTTTATGATATTAAGTAATTTACGTAAAAATTTAAATAATGCATTCAAAGTTGCCGCATGCATAGGAATTTAAAAGAAGGTAGGTTGTACCTAGTGTGGAGTAAATTTTTTATTGTTGTTTGTTGATTGATTTGAAGCCCATTTAAAAGGCGTTAATAATAATTCTTCTCGGAATAATGGGTACGCCTTTGGTAAAACATGAAACTATGAATTATTTTAATGTTAAAGATGACAAATGGGGATTATTATTACTCATGAGATAAGAAATTTTACCTTGTGAAGAAATTCATCCATTCGTTCATTTAGCGAAGTCACCAAATAATTCTAAGTTGAAAATTATTAATTTACTGGGCGAAGCGAGGTCCTGTTCTAACTCGATTATTGAGCATTTCTTCTGTTTGCCTGTAAATTTATTTATTGAACAAATATGATTAAACATATAGTTCGATTTTCTTCGAATGTGGCATGAAATGTCTCTTGGAGATATTTAAAATGACATATTTGTAAGGATTTTTATTCATTGAATCAGTTTCAAGATAGTTGCAGTTTTAATGGTTCCGTTTCATGTAATATTCAACTTTTTCCAGCGATATGGAAATGGAATTCCATGCAAAATGCCTCCAAAAATTCCATTAATAGCAAATGACATTTAATTATAATTTTGTTCACACTGATAAAAGCAAACATTTAGTTGTTATTTTCTGAATACTGATAATGCAGAGACTTGTGTATATAATTCGCATTCGAATTATTATTATTATGGAGTCGAGGTCTATTGTTTACAAAACTATTAGTTTATAAAAATAAATAATAATGTTTGTGTATCGCGACTGCTTTCAATTTATTGCAGAAATAAAAGGAAATGTAATGAGTAATACCAAACATAAAACGTGAAATAAGGAATGATTGATTAAATGTACAAATGAGTTAAGAAATTTATTAGAATGTTAATGGTTATTTAAATCTTCATCCTGAGATGATGTTATAGTTTTTCAACCTAAACTTCTTTAAACATTATATATATGTAGTGTACTGTATTTTGAACATAAGTTTAAGTAGGATAAAGATTTCCTTCCACACAACATATTTATTTTGGATTTATACAACAAACAGACATTTTTTTAACATAAAATGTTTACAGTATAATTGCAACAAAATTTCTTGAAGTTAATCATCAAGTCACATCGAATTCCAAAAAACAATTGTTTTTCATTGCCAGGCAACGTTCACAAATCAAAAAACTGTAGTGTTACCATTATATTTCTTTATCTATTTTTCATATATACGCACTTGCTAAACAATTCTTTTGATTTTATTAATCTCTTTTTAAAATAGAATATATTTGTAGGACGAAATTATATTTGAATATCTTAATACGAACTCATAGAACTTAAAATGGAGAATTATATGAAATATTTTTTTATATTATTTACAGCTATCACAGTAGCATCTGTGAATAAGTCCAAAATTGTAACAAACGATTAAACGACGAATTAAAACGTAACCAACGATTGTAACAAAGTCAGAAGCTGTTTTTATGCAAAGCTTTAATAGCATCACTCGTCAAATTATATAGAATAAATGAGATTTGATTTCTACGTTACAGGAGGATGTTTTTAGATTAAGAAACACAATTTAAAGTTTCTATATATTTAATCTGCCTAACTTCAAGGCTCCTATTTTTTATTATATATTATTTTCCTTAAAAAAATTTTTCTTTCATTTCTGCTTTATCTTCTTTTCCGAAAACAAAGCATAAAAAAATTAAAGGTGGTAGTTTATACTTCAGTTTTTTCAAATGAATTCTTTTATCTGTATGCACTATAACTCTTATAAAAGACCCAAAAACATTTCAAGTCAGAAGATTTCAAGTTTAATTAAATGGTTTCATTGTTTTCCAATGGATAATTATATGGAATATTTTTTTATATTATTCACAAATATCATAGTAGCATCTGTGAATAAGTCCAAAAACGATTATAACAAAGTCGGAAGCTACTTTTATGCATCGCTTTAATAGCATCACTCGTCAAATTATATAGAATAAATGAGAATTGAATTTTACTTTTCAAGAAGATCTTTTTAGATTAAAAAACACATTTTAAGGGTTCTATATCTTTAATCTATTTAAATTCAAGGCTCCTCTTTCGATTATGTATTATTTTCTCTTAAAACATTTATCTTTCATTTCTGCTTTATCTTCTTTTCCGAAAACAAAGCATAAAAAATTAAAGGCGCTAGTTTATACTTATAGTTTTTAGTTTTTTAAGTGAATTCTTTTATCTGTATGTACTATTATAAAAGACTCAAAAACATTTCAATTCAGAAGATTTCAAAGTTTAATTTAACGGTTTAATTGTTTTTCAATGTTTCTCCAAGGTTATGAGTGTCGATATTTTAGCATTCTATATAGATGCGGAGCAATAAGACTTTTCTTCTTCACTTATATGAAACATTCAAAGAAGAGTATTGCAACATCAAGAAACGACTCTATGGTTTAGATCTCCCTGAGACCGATAAAGAAACATTTTTGTAATTATGTATATTTTTCTCTGGGTGATTGAGATAACTCAAAACCAGAACGCGCCAGACGAATAAAATTCGCTTTTTAGTATTTATACCGAAATTATAGATAAAATTTAGCTAAATATCTTTCAATGAGAAGTCTGTCTCTCCTTGAGAACACGATAATTCACAAACGGCATTGATTAGATGGATAAGATTAATTATATCACATCTCCAAATCGTATATCTCCATCAAATTTTTAATGATATCCTTAGAATTGTTGAGTGTCTGCCGATTTATCTGTTCTTGTGTATAAGGAAGAAATAACTCAAAAACGCAGCAGACTATATAAATTAATTTTATTTTATGATCTGTAAACCAAATTACTAATTTTTGACAAAATTCATCTAAGAATAGACTCAGCTTGTGTAAGTGGACGTGGTAAGTCAAAAACGCAACAAGCTAAATGTAGGAATTTCAGTATGTTACCACAGACACTATAGATCAGTGTCAAATTTTATACCCAGTCGGTCAAAGATAAAATTACCAAAATACTCACTCGCCTTTGTTCAATGCACTGCGAAGCACAAAACAAGGCATGGTGCATGAATATACTGGGAAGTCGAGTAG
>BGPR01000023.1:1738241-1756710 GCA_013235015.1 Araneus ventricosus
AGCACAAAACAAGGCATGGTGCATGAATATACTGGGAAGTCGAGTAGAGAATACTGTCACTAGGTTTTAACATGAAAATATTTATAAGCTGGATACTATCTGTAAATTGAGACATGCATGATGCAAAAACCGTTCAAAACGCTCAACAGGGCAGACCATTGGATCCAGAACCACCAAATTTGGCAGATACCTACATATTGGGTATTGGATGCTCGTTTCAAAATTTTAATAAAATATATAATAAAAAATTAGTCTAAATTTTAACGTTTTTCCTCAATAACTGAGGAGCATATTATTGAAAAAAAAAACATTTCCCACCACTTTAAAATTAAAAAAATAAGCGTTTCAGTGATATCAATTATATTTACGTACTATTTTTTCTTGTCTAATTTTAATAAATATAAAATAATTTTAAATACATTTTACAACAGTAATTTTCATTGTTTTAGTTACTACAATTATGACGCGTGCATTACGACGATATTGAATACATTTTTGTGTGTGCAAGTTATCGTGGCCATATAATTACGAGTAAATTTTCAAAAATATTTTTAAGACAGTCAAAATCAAGTCTAAAACATTACCATATTATGATGTTTCGGACTAGAGGTGTCGATCTTCTTCGTCCTGTTCGAATTGGTCCAATGGTTGCATCATTTAACCATTGAAGCTTCACTAAATCACCATAGCTCATCTGTGGGGGTTTCTATTCAATACGTATTGAGCTTATTCCTTTTTTTAACTCTATCGATACAGGACCGTCCCACACGTCCCTTCAAGCAAAAGACGATAGCCGTCTTAAACGTCCGAATGTCTCTTTGAAATTTCCACCCCCTTTCGTTAAGTGTGATTGAATTCACACCCGCGGCGAGTGCTTTCCTCGTTAGAGTGGCTCGTCCAGATGCGTTTGGGGAAGAGGGGAGTTTTCATACAATTCGGACAATGCCAGCTATCATTGTGGTTTTTGAGGGGAATGTGAATTTCCCTTATCTTTCATAGAGGAGATCGGACGTTCCCGTATTTGGAGGTCCCTTTATTTCAATGGCCTTAGGTATCAGAGGGTTAATATCTTAGAACACCAGATGAGACGTGTAGATACATTGCTAAAAAGTGAAGACATAAATAGCAACATAAACTGTTCTTGTGTTTCCTGATAAGCAACGTATAATAAGAAAAGGCCTGTTAAAAATAAGCATATAATAAAGAAGATACGACTAATATTCTTATTTTCCAATGAATTGTAAAGAAGAAAGCACATCCGATCTCTTCACTAAAATGTGAGTTTTAAAAGATTAGATGCCTAGCTACAATCTAAAACTTTAGCATATTATGATTATAACATTGAAATTATTATAACGAATTATGTTATCGAGTAAAATTACATATCGAAAGACATATAATATCCATCTTACAAGTGATATGTTTAGGATACTACAATCCCTAATAACACAAGACGCTGTTCAATATTGTTACGATATCTTCACGATATTGTACGGCATTCAGAATACCGGACAACGTCGTAGAGATATCGTGCAATATCTTGTGCTAATAGGGATAATAATGCAATTAACCCAAATTTTTACATTCTTTACCTGTACAGAATCAAATATTTTAAGATTCGGTGTCACCTTACAGCGATGCGCATTTCCCCACATTCCGAGTAAACCCAGATTCAGAAAAGGAGAGCTTCTTGGAATGCAGACAAATCAAAAGAAGGAGTGTGGGTGGACAGGTTGCAAGAAAGACATTGGAGAGTTTAGAGGAAAATCTAGAACGGGTCTGTGCGTGTTGGAAAAAAAAGTGTATGACCTTTATGAATCGTTCTCGTATGGATCTTTAACACCATTAAGCTCTTGCTATAATTATGCGACAAATATTAACACTATCAAAATTACTTAGTAAATATTAGCGAACTTGAATTCATTAATTGCTAGCTGATGTACCAGGTGTTGATCGGGATTAAATATTTTCATGTCTTTTATTAATAAAATATTACCTGTTTAATTTATCGTCTCGAAACTTTTTCTAAGAGCTACCGTATACTTCAGTATTTTTGAGATAAACTTGAAGTATTTATAACATACGAAAAGCTACATTTATCACATATCAAATCATCGGTTGATGGCTAAAAATATGGTGTAGACTTCATACGCGAAATGCTGAAAAGGAATTTAATATTAGCACTCGAAGGAGTGCCAAAGTGCATGTAAATAAACGCACCGTTTAAAAATATATACAATATTTTTATGTAAAAATACTTCTAAATAAAATACAGTGTGTCCGTAAAGTCATAGTACAATTTTGATCGGTCAAAGGAAAGCAACGAAACAAGATAGACATGTGACATCTTCACCAAATAAAAGGAAAACTCTCCAGGTTTGCATACCTGCTGAGCGCAGTTCGATGTGGGCTCCGTTTGTTGCCCTACACATATCTAAGCGATAGTCCAGTTCTTCCCACACACGGGTAAGGACGTCTGGTGTAACAGAGTGAATAACGTCAGTGATTCTCTGTTTTAAATGATTAATGGCGTTGATACGTTCACTGTCCACATGTTGCTTCACATAGCCCTACAAGTAAAAGTTTAATGGCGTTATGTCCGGGGATCGTGGTGGCCATGCCATGACAGCACCCCTGTCTATCCACCGCTGGGGGAATGTTGTATCCAGAAACTCACGAACAATGTTGCAGTAGTGTGGAGGAGCGCCGTCCTGTTGAAAGATGACACCTTCTGGAAGTTGTGGAACTGCATACAATTGCAACATGTCAAGGTAGATGTTTGACGTCACAGTCGGCTCCGCACGGTGCGTGGTGTTGTGTCATCACCTGCGCACGCAGACCGTTGCACTACAGACACTCTTTGAGATACTGTCCAATGTAGCGCAAGTTTCAACCTTTCGTTTCGTTTCTGTTCGCCACAACAAGCGTTCATAACTGCACCATGACTTTACGGACACACTGTATTATAATATATAAAATCCTCTTATCGTTTTCGCAACTTTTTAAAAAACTAAAATGAGAATATCAGTTGAGACAAACAATTTTCAAATCTTGTAGCTTCTCTAAAATTTATTGACTGACCGAACTTTAACCATCTAAGAGTTTGAGCCGTATTTTTCCGTTCCTCGTGTGGAATTCAAAAGCGAATAATTCATGTTTATGTTATTTCAGAGACTAGATTAAACCCAATAAAGATCCAATTATTCACTTTAAAGACAAATTTTTAAGACTTACGATTGACTATTAGATCAAAACAGCTAACCGCTTAGAGGGTTAAAAACCACCCCGAAAGCTATTTTTTCCATAAGTTATTAATATATTTTAAAGAATGATACATTTTTTTTAAAAAATCATTGCAAGTGGTTATTCTTTATGGCAAAATGGTTTAAAATATCTAATACTTCCATTCAATAGGAATGGCAACACTCAAGATAAATAATCTTTCTGTGTGTGGAATAACATCTTTTAATAAATAAAAAATCAACATTCCTAAATTTAATTAATTAATTGTCAGTAAACATTCATTAAAACTTTCCTTACGCTTCATAGTATTTGTAAATATAATTTTAAGAAATCCATTAAGTAGTTTGGGTTTCTATAACGTTCAAACTTGTTTCGAATTTCCCCTTTTATTTATATAGATAGGGAATAAAAGTGAAAACTAAGGAGCAGAATGCATAAAAAAATGTGTATGTCTCAATATTATAATTATTTGTAAGAAATCACAAAATATGTTGCAGTTAATGTATAATTTATTGCTGCAATTCCGATAAATAACTGTGATTACAAAAAATTTTCTTAATTCCACACATACCCATCACGTATGCAATAAACAGATGAATGCTTTTCAATTTCCTCTTCGCTGTGTTTCAGACACTTCGAAGATTTATTCTTTCTGTTCAATAATGTAATGTCTGAGCAGCCTTAAGTAAAAAGAGGTCGTTTACCATTTAAATTACTTCTTGAAAACAATAGAAGATTTCCAGACTTTCCTATTAAACCAAGGTCTGATATAAAAACATTAATAATCTCTATGAACTGATACTCTATCCTTGTTAAGAGTTTCAAGAGCACTTCGATAATTTTTAATGCATATTCTTCTCATTTGAAAAAAAAAACATTATTCTTTTGTATTTGTAATTTTAAATAGTAAAACTTTATTATGTATTAGTAATGATTTTCTCTACCTTATCCGCGATAATCAATTAAAAAGATAACGAATTCGCGAAAATGTTCGCTATCCAGTTTGTTCCCAGTCCTCAGTGTTCTTTACCCTGTCACCTACTCTTCATGAATATGAAACAGTTCTCTTTCAAAGCAGAATTATTGGTCTCACTGTCAGAAAAATGAAGACAAATTGAAGCGATTCTAATGGAAAAAATGCTGGTAATCAAAATAGTCTCTATTTGTTCAGTTGTTTTTTTTTCAAAATATATACATTAAATAGAGAGGTTGGTTCAAAACTCAGAGTACAAACTGTTAAATAGGATAAAAATCACAAAAAATAAACAAAGCAGAATCACATACACATAGGAATGTATGACCGGAAACATCATCTGGATGAACTAGAACAGCGGTTCCCAACCTTTTTGGTTGAGCGGACCGCCTGTTGTGTAAAAAGTATTTTGAGGCCCACTAACTAAATATAGAAGTAAAAAATAATATACCCACAACACACACACACACACACATATATATATATATATATATACACTCCTGCTCAAAAAATAAGCAACAAAGGCAAAACTCGGAATAAAACAAAAACTATTTAATGGATATGTGTGAAAGTTGTACACGAGGTAGGTGTGGAATTACTAGATCACATATCAAACAATGAAGCAAAGACAAACAAAAACACATATATTGCGGTCGTCGCGGCGCGACAGCCCAAATTGGTAGGCAGAATGTGCAATGGGAACCACACTCTAATAATGGGTATGTACCTTCTAGCTGAAATGCATGCTTGACAACGGCGAGGCATGCTGGCAATAGTGTCGTTGATCGCTTGTTGGGGTAGTAATCCCCATTCCTGTAGTAAGGCTCGTTGGAGCTCATGGAGGGTGCCTGGCGACACACTGCGACTTGCAATCCATCTTCCCAACATTTCTCACACATGCTCTATGGGATTCAGGTCCGGTGATTTAGCAGGCTACGCCATCTGTGGAACTGTTTCACTCTCCAGATAACTCCGCAACAAGCGTGCTCCATGCGGGCGGGCGTTATCGCCCATAAATATCGCGTCAATACCCATTGCAGCGATAAAAGGCCAAACAAGAGGGTGTAGGATTTCGTCGCGATGTCGGTCAGCTGTGACGGAACCCCCAGCGAACACGTAGAGGTCGGTTCGGCCGTTTGTTGCTATCGCTGCCAAGACAAGTAACCCGCCACCTCTGTAATTGTCTCTTGCGACGATGTTTGGCTCCCGATAGCGTGTCCCTGGCTTTCGCCATATAATTGCCCTTCGGGAATCGTTCTGGATGTTAAATCGAGACTCATCCGTAAAGAGTACGTGGCCCCACTGCTCTGGTGTCCAACTGCGATGTTCACGGGCCCAATGCAACGGCGCTCTGACCTGCGCTGGGGACAAAGGCATACAAGCAACAGGTCGTCGTGCAAACATTCCTCCTTCATGCAGTCTGTGCGACACAATTTGGCAGGATATGGGTCTTCCCTGCAGTAGCAGAGCTGCGACGCCAGCTGTAGCGCTGTTAGTGTCCTCCGGCACATTGCAACAGGTAGCGATCGTCTGCCGTTGTGGTGATTCTCCGGCGTCCAGACCCACGTCTTCTACTGGCGTTTTGATTCTTTGGTAATGGTTCCACAGCCTATGGATGACACTACGATGCACATTCAGCTCTCTGGTAACAGCAGATTATCTTGCACCAGCTTGCAACATACCGACAGCCCTCCAACGCATCTCATCGTACAAATGGTTTCTTCTACTCAAGTTAGGTCCAAAACGTTTTTCTCAGATAGGTAACATGCCATTTCTGTGGTCTAGGGAGTCGTAAATTGCTATAAATAAAGAATTTGTTTAGAGCCATTATCTGAGAAAATATTGCAACTGGAAGACAAATAAAAGCATTTTTTGTAGGGAATTTTAAGCTCTTTAATTTGATAATTCACATGTAGTGTGAAAAACTGAAGAGTTTTTATCATATTCAAGAAAAACTAAAAAAAACTAAACCATAAAACACGCATCGGCTTCTGCTGATCGGTAGCCATTGCGTACGGAATTTTCTCGCTGTAACAAATTTAGAACGGCGTAACGCCGCGTTACCTATTTGAAAAAAACTTTTTGAGATGCGATCTTATTCCAAAAAAAATCGTAGTTCCAACATTTTTAGGTTTTTTTTATTCATTTTTGAAATGAGTCGCTTCATTTGTGTACACCCTGTATTTATATTTATTCACTTTTTTTTACTGAAAACCCGACATATTTGTACAGGATGCCTCAAAATCAAAAGAACGGTGCTGACCTATCATCTGCTGAATATGTATAGGAAAGAATTCCTCTTTCATCGTTTAATTATTTATCTCTATTTCAAAAAATCGTTATTATGAAACAGTTATTGAGTGATTCTTATGTTATAGAAACGGGAACTTTAATTTCAGAGATTCCGCCGTTTTCAAAATACGTAAAATAAACTCATAATATAATTCTTTTAAAATTTTATTCCATTCAGTGATATCCGAGTCGGAAACATCAATGATATATTTTTACATATGAGTTATAGATATCATAAAATACACAAACTGCAATTGAAAAATCAAAAACGTGGAAAATAAATTTGAGTTTTCATCTGAAAACGCTTACATTTTTTTTCCCCTTTTCTTTTCTTTTCTTCTTTTTTTTCATTCACCTCTACTTCCACTTACATGCACAAAGCAATCATTTCACACAGCAAGTGAAAAAAATTCCAGGGACAAAATTTCATTTCAGGTAGAAAAAAATCAAGCTGAACTAAATTGAACATGAAGTTAAACAAACACTTTCAAAGTCAGACTTCTTTTCTCTAGGAAATGCAACTGGAGCCATTTGCACTTTATCTAACTGTAGAAGATCAAATGCTATTTCAATAGTAAATATTGTTTTGCAAAAGCTTGGAAAAAAGGCATTTCTTTTCGCATGTTTCTGAAAAACCACTTTAAAGTCGAGAACTCAAGCAATAAAGCAATATTTTTCAATCCTGAGAAAGGCAGCAGGAAAATGCTTGTAAATTTCCAATTGAATAAATATTTTTTCTGACTATTTTCCGAAGTAAAAATTGGTATCGGAATTATATCCATCTCAACTTTTTATGAGATGAAAACAAACAAATAATAAATTTTTATTAAAAAATTTTCAGATAATTTATCTATTCTGAAGATTTTCGCACATTTTTGAGTAATTTTGAGACGATATAAATCAGATTTTTACAAATTTCTTGTACTTAAAACGTTCTTTTTGGTTGCTCTTGTTTTCAACTATCATTCTGAATTTCAATTTCTATGATAATACTGCTTTTTGTATTGTAGTTTAACGTAGATATTAATTTTGTAGAGTACTAACATAAGTATTTTTTCCTATTTCTCTTCTATAGCTTGCCTTAGTCTGTTAATAGTGTTAGATATCGTTAACACATCTATATTAGAATAGGCCAGAAGTTTCGGTAACGCTCACGAATGTGGACGTGACTACATGCGAAAAGAGATTCAGACCAGACAGTCTGCCTAAAACTTAGCATACACACAGGATACTGTTTTGATTCTGTGATGATTTAATATCAAATAGGAGTTATGACAGGGTTTTTCCCGCTGATTTTATCAGTTTCATTTATTTTTTTTAATTTTATGTTGATTCATCGGCGCGGAACTCCGTTAACATCAAATTGAAGTTATACTAAAATTAATTTATTTG
Organism: Araneus ventricosus; assembly: GCA_013235015.1. NCBI lineage: Eukaryota > Metazoa > Arthropoda > Arachnida > Araneae > Araneidae > Araneus > Araneus ventricosus. The sequence continues at coordinate 1,746,142 of BGPR01000023.1, forward strand.
TCCACTTCTCGGAGATCTTTACTTTCGTTTTCGTTAAAAAGTTTCTTTCTCTTTCTTACTTAATTTTGGAATTGAATATTTATATATTTTGCAAAACGAAAGTTATTGTCAAGTGATTCATTATTTCTGTTTTTCCTGCTTTTTTTTTATTTCTTAAGCACTCCGCCAATGAGAATGAGATTTTCTGCTACAACCTTCTTTAATAAATGTGTGACAACCATATCCTAGATATTGTTGGCAAGCTAAAAGCCCATATTAGACGGGCACAAATCGTCTAGTTTCATTACATCTATCGACAAAAGTTGTTTTCGGATCCAAGGGTTTAGTTTCCCTAGATAATTTTCTTGCAAAAATAATTTACTCGAACCCGAATAGTGTAAATTTAGTCAATTGCGGTTGGAAACACTTAAAATGCAAAAAGAGTGTGTATTTAAAATTAATCACAATCACGTCTTGTCCGAGATTGGGTTAGAATATCAGACGATGCATTGGTTTTGCAAAAGTTGCTAAACCGATCTTATATTTTTTACTAAAGTAGAGTATTATGATTTTGTTGATTATAAATACTATTATTAAAAGAATTGGATCTCGTATTAATGCCACCTCTACGAACTTTTATTACCAGCTCTGCTTCAAGGGTGAAACAAATTTCGTGGATAACAAATAGCCTTAGTTCTATGATTGTTTAGTACTCTTTTTAATTTAAAACAAAATATTTAAAAAAATTCAAACCCTGAACACACAAATGAAAGTTCTTTTAAATCACAGAATTGTTACTTTACATTTAAAAAAAATAAGAGATGAGATTAGATCAATATCTTACAAACGCCTATGAAATCAATGAATCACATACCTTAAATATTTTATGATATAAAATCTTACTTCAATATTAAACAGTTCGAGAAACCTCAACTTCAGAATATTTACACTCATTTCATAAGAAATTGCTAAATTGTCTGTTCGATGCCAATACAGCTAGAAATGATTTATAAGCAATTGATGAATATTAGACAGATTGGGTCTCCCATGCGCCCTCAAACATTTCTTATAAATAATAATGACATTGAAGGATTACTTGTTGTCAGCAACTTTTTTTAATCATCATTAAACTTGACACAACGAAACACATTTGTGACTAATGACCGGCCATGCATAAGGGCAATTACATGAAAGTATTTGAAACAGTGTATAGATGGTGTGGAGATAGATGGGGAAAAAAATTACTCCAAGAAAAAAACTAACGGAAAAATTTGGTATAGTCTGGAAAAAAAATCACTTCATTTATATTTTATCGCATAGTTTTGTTCCGTAAGAAATTGCAGCATGGAAAGTGTAGATTTTTTTGTACTTTTCATACATTAATTTAATCCTACACAGCGCGATTTTTTCCCACCCAAGTTCAGTAAATCTGTAACAATAAGTGTATGGAATCCAGGAAAGATAAGTTCAAAATTAAATTACTTGAACATCACTTTTCAATTTAAAAATAATAAAAACATAACTATGTTTAATTAATTTTTTATTACAATATTTTCCTTTTTCAATCTAAAATAGCCGTAAGTATATAATGTTACATAAATAAATGATTTAAAATCCATTTAAAGTAGGCAAATATGAATCTCTGCGCAGTAAAAATTTGTAAGTAGAAAATTTTTAATCTCATGTGACATGTGTGTTTTAAAAATCATTAGAAGGCAATGTTTTATATAGATTTCTATCTGTGGCTGCTTTACAATAAATAATGGTTAAATCTTTGTATCTAATTTGTTGTATTTTAAGCACTGTAAACATTCTATTTATTCATTTTTGGTGGTACGTAAACGTGCCCCAGGCAGTGTGTAAACTTGCCCCGGTCATGGGGCAAGTTTACACAGGTGACATCATGGTAAAGAAAATGGCATAATTACAAAAATATTATAATTGAAAGTATTTAAAAATATACACTAGATGCCTTAAATTCTAAGTAATTAATTGGTAATGAAAATGAAAGTAATGGTAATGAAATGAATTCTTTAAAGCCTTAAAATAGAAAAATAAAAGTTTAAAAAGTGTATAAACCTGCTTCGGTCTCCCCTACTCTATTATTTCTGTTTCACCTACTTTAAAAATTACAAAATTTTTTATAAAATATGCTTAGGTTGTAACAAAAGTTATAATACTATAATAAGTAATTTAACAAGTAACTGCTATTGTCTCCAAAAGCTAAAAAATACAAGAGCAATGTTTGAGCTATTTCAGTTACGTATACGAAAGTGTTTCACCCTATTCGCGACACTAAAATTAATGCAAGCGCACACATTTGTAATCAAGACCCATAGTTTATGCAATCCTGCTCGAGTTGTTTGGAGAAGAAACGGGGAATATTCATTCCGGTACAAAGATTCAACAACCGAGACTACATCTGGCGTTTTCACCAATGACACTAAATGATAGTCCGACTCTACATACAGCAAACAATAATAATGCCGGGATATCAAAAAAGTTTCGCGACTGGCTTTGTTGTCAAGAAATACTTTATTTATCTACATTTACACACTTCATTCTCCTTGCATCGCAATACAGCGTTCTTGCCACTCCTGGAATGATTCATTGAAGTACGCTTCAGAAAGTCGAAGTGTATCACGCACCTTCTGCCATTCGTGATGAATCTCTCATCGCCTTTCACTGATGTTCTTCCGCTCTTGAAGCGCGCTTACCACTCATAACACCTTGCACGACTCATGTTAACATACCGAATTCCATCCATCTAACTTGATGTGATTTTGATTTACCGTATTCACATGCAGCAACAGCAACACCGGCCTCCCATCGCCGTGCCCGGCTGCCAACTCGTGGAGCATATACTGTGTATTCGCAAGTGGTCGGACTAATTTCCTTTGACTGATATCGATGAAAATTTATCTATAATTTGGGAAGACCAGAATCAGAAGACAAAATTGTAAATATTACGAAAACCTTAATTTTAATCATAATCTAAAGAAAGTAAGGCTAACTAATATATGAACACTTAAGAATGTGCATGTACATATAATCGTTCTATAACTTGAAATATGTATAGAAATTGCACACAATATTAAACCCCAAAAGAGTTGAAAAATGCAATCCTAATTGGAATTCCAACAATTAAAGCGGCCAGCAGGATTTAGGACCTGCTAATAGTGTTAAACCTCAATTTTACGGCGCCAAACTTCCACAATGTTATTTTAAGTGTAATATTTTATTTATAAGTCTGATTATTGATTGTAGCGCAATTTCTTTTAGATTCTATTAACTTTTTAGTGTTTTTTCAATATTTAATGACTCATTCTCTATTAGAATTATGGATTTTAATTTTTTGTAATAATTTTAATTAGGCTAGAGAATTTTTATTTTTGACTATAGATAGGGTAGCTTTATTTCATTTTAAGGTTAAGGGATGTTGCGATTTTTGTATATTATTATAATTAATATTATTACTTACTGTATAGATGCTTAAACACGGGCCGTCTTATCCATTGAGCAAATAAGGCTGAAGTCAAGAGGCTCCCTTACCCCAATGATTATATTTTAATTTTGAATATAAATTCAGAATATGAGATATTAGAAAACATAGGACAAAACAAAATTATTGATGAATTTCAAACAAATAATTGCATAAAAATTCATAAATAAAAAATAACACATTTATATCAATCAAATAAATAATTATAAAATTGCATATATAGTGCGTATTTTTGTTATGCATATATTGTTACATACATATTATTATTATATTAAATTGAGTATTCTCTTATCGAAATATATTAAATGTGTTAACTTCAATAATATTTTTATACTATAAATTAAAATGCATATTTTTGTCAAATAAATAATTATAAAATTGCATATATAGTGCATATTATTGTTATGCATATATTGTTACATACATATTATTATTATTTTAAATTGAGTATTCTCTTACCGAAATATATAAAATGTATTAACTTCAATAAAATTTTTATACTATAAATTATTTCTTATACTATAAATTAAAATGCAGATTTTTGTCTCAATAAATACCATAATTTAAAAATTGTTATATAAAGTGCTTATAGAGTTAAGTTATTATAGAGTACTTATTGTAGCGCGCCAAATTACTCTACTCCAGGGTACTCAAATTTGTTAAGACGGCCGCGCTGAAGCACCAAAATCAGTCTTAATCAATGCAAACGACCTATGAATAACGACTTATTTCATTTGTGTTCGACCCCCGTTCTCAGCATCGACTAAACGTGTGGCACGCATATTGATGTCAGCGGGAGGGTACAAACTTTCTTAGGCCGGGGTGGCTTACTTTATTGCTGACACCAGGAGCAATAGTAGCGGGTGCCTTCACACCGAAAAATATAAGTGTAAAAATATAATAAAAGAAATATATATATATAAACTCGAAGGGGGCAAGGAAGGTAAGAAAAAAATATAAGAAAAAGGAGAGCTAAATCTTGAATCTCAAGTAAAAAAGATCCAAAAAAGGTGGTGGAGTACGAGCCGGTAAAATACTTGGCAATTTATAGCCCCTCATCTCATGGAAATGAACTGTATAAAATCTCGCTCAGCTCACCAAGAGTGTGAAATACTGCATCGATTTAGGGCAAAAGTGGATTAGGTGAGGAAAAGAGTCTCTGAACACGAGTTCTTCAGACGAAGCGAATCAAAGTTGATAAATTTAGCTTTATATTTCTTTCGAGGCGGTGGTTTGGAGTTTAGCCTTGATTAGTTGCTCAATTCAAAAGGTGCCAAGGGGGGAATTTTCCACGTTAACGACCGCCAAGTTTGTTTCGATGCTTCACTAATACAGAATGTAATTCAGTTTTGATTTATGAATGATTTATTTCGACGGGAAGGTAGGTTTAACTATTTCGATATGTTCTAGTGAGGTTTTATTATATTTTGGATGCCAGTTTTGTCTGCTTAATCTCAATCGAATATTTGTTGAAATTTGGCTATGGAATTTACCTTTGGAACCAAACAAATTTCGAAATTACGTGATTTGTAAAACGCTTTTGAATGCAAAATTTGGAATACTAATCTTAACTAACACTTTTGCGTTGTAATTTCTTCAAAAAAGGATTAAATGGTTTCGTTACTCTATTTTGCATAGGAAGTATAGCATAGGGGATTACAGCCTTTGTTGCTTCAAATCCCATAACTCCTCTCATTCAAGTATAGCATAAAAATTAAAGAAAATATGCGGAAAAATATTGTAATCATCATAGAATTCGACTTACAGACTTTGTTGAATCTCCATGTTTCAGATTTCCCTTAGTCCATTAATAATTTTTGAAATAGGAAAAACCATTTTGAAATGTATGTATGTATGTGAACATAACTCAAAAATGCAACTTGTTAACCCTTTCTAAGGCCGTGGTAAGTATACTTACCACCAAATTCATCAATTTTTAAATGCAATTCTTGAGGTTCTTAAGTTCTTACCATATTTTTCGATGAAATAAAAAACGGGATGTACTTGTTCCTTATTTCAAATCATTGCGAAGTGTCTTGATTTGATAATTATTAATTACTTGACAAAAATTAATTGTCATCCAATAAGCTACATGAATTTTTTTTCTTAAATTAATCTTAATCATAAAGGGATTTTATTTTCTCACTACTAGAAAAAAATGGCCTTTTAAAGGGTTAAATGGATGCGGTTTTAACACTAAAATCGTAGATATCTATGATATTTTGGACAAAATGCAACAGCGTGAAATTTGTCCGTCTATGCGCATATGAACTCGATAATCCAAATTTTGGCATCAGATTTTGATACCAGAACTGTAGAGGAGTGTCAAATTTTGAAACCAACTACTTCAGCTGTTTCACAATCTTTTGATAGTTCACGTTAACAATTGCCATAACTTCTTAAAAATCATTTCTGGTTTATGACTGTTTTACTTTTATTGGTAGTTTCACAGTTTAAGTGAGTTTATGATATTTCGATTGATAAAACCTATCATTTTTCTATATTTAATAATAAATGATTTACCGTCGAGTTTAAGCTGAGAATTTTATGTCTTGTATAAAAAATAGAAATTCAGTGTTTTTTATTGAAATAATAAAATTTATTTATTATTTTATTAAGTTTATTTATTTATTAAATAATAAAAATATAAATGGATATGGATAACGTGAACGTTAATTATATAATATCAAATTAATTTCTGGAGTCAACAAATAAAAGAACCTTAATATGCATTTAAAAAATTTTTTAAGTATACTCAATTAGATTATCATTTAACTTAGTTACAAAATGTCAAATGATAGATAAAACATGTATACACGAGGTTCGTTAACAAATTTCCAAATCACTTCAGTGCAGTATAAACTATTCATTACCCACAGTAGATTTCTATTTAAATTGCATTTCATTTCATTTCTTTATAGGTCTTCTAGAAAGTAACAAGAGAAGAAATTTTCCCGTGACGACATTATCGGAAACTTCTAAGAAAAATTTCTCAGTAGGCGGAAACTTTCTTGGAAGGAGATTTTACCTTCCAAGTAACTCCAAACCAACAGAAATGAAGATCTCTACGAAATATAAACTTTATTATGAACATTTTAGTCTACATATACGATGGTTATTAATAGTTATTATTTTAAACTATGAGATTAAGAAATCCTCATACACCATGATTTATTTATATACTAATCTTCATATAAAACAATTTACAATATTTTATGTTTTCATAACAGAGACAGCAGTTAAGAACTAAGAGAATTGTAAACTTTATTCCGAAAATTTTAGCCTACACATACGATGGTTTAAGACATAATAGTTATTCCTTTCCCCTATGAGATTGAGAAATCCTCATATACTATGATTTACTCATACAAAAGAATTTTCAGTGATTTTCCTATAAATTCATAACAAAGAGAGAACTTCAGCCAAGTCAATACACAAAATTTTTTTACATTACTTTCAACACGTTAAGTTCTTGAATTCTACTCACAGCTTTCAGTTTTCTCTTTTGAATATCGTCGATAATCCAGCTAATAACCATGATCGAGTACACTTAATGGGAACTCCATTTGTGTAGGATAAATTGACTCATTAGACAAATGAGCGTGTTAGAGTCATTGGCAACGGACGAATCGAGTCGGATGATTAGTCCTATTAGACAAAAAGACATTTGACCAATGAGGTACTCAGCGAGCGAGTATATTGAATGTAACAGGTAGGACATAGCTGATTGTAAATGGAATAGTTCGAAGAAATACGAAGGGAAACAGAGAAATGTTATTTGAAGAAGAAAGAGTAATTCTTACTTTCAAATTCTGTTTTTAAATAAGCTCACAATATTATTTTAAATCTTTTAGTTGAATTGCACTTGCAAAAAGAAAAGATATTTACACAAATTTATAACATTAATTGGAAGTAATGATTTTACAACCACTGTAGCAAATACTGAGTTTACAATAGCTTTCTAAATAATCGATGTTCAATCCACACCATATCAGTTGTGTTTTTCTTATTTATTTTTATTTTCGAATTACGAAGTTTTGATTGCTTATTAATCTTTAGATAACGAAGTTATAAAATCCCAAAATTTATTTTTAAACAGGGATTCTGTGAGTAATCTAGAAAAGTTGTTTCCCACTCCAAACCACTAGAAGACCTGGACAAGAAGGAGAAGGAGATTTCTTCTTTACGACGCCCACTCCTTTCTTTAGTACACAAAGCGTTGAATTCTGTGTTTTTTTGAGTTAGTGTAATTCTTTTTGTTTAAATCGGTTAAAAAAACGACTTAAAACGACTAAACTCCAAATGGAACGAATAATTAGCTAAAAATTTGATTGAAAACCGCCAGTGATTATCTAAATCGTATGGTTAAAAATTTAACCTCCAAACAAGTCTTAGAAATCGACAAAAAGAGCGATAACGAAAAATTAGGCTCTTATTTTAAGTAAACATTGAAAGCAATAGCAATAGGAACATGAAATTTAATATTTTAAAAGTATCCTTAAGCCATAACATAAGGAAACTCTACTTTAAACATTAATTAACATCTTCAAACAGAGTGCTGAAATTTTGAAGATTTCCATCGACATAGCATTAACACCGGAAGTCGGAAGTTACAGCGGGAGTTCTACTTTACCGCAGATAAACAAAACGGGAAACTCGTCCATACTAAAATTTGATATCGTTTGATATCACATTTTAGTCTCAATGCATATAATTTCTATAGCAAGTCCAACAACTAGTTTTCTTTCTCGTATCATGACTCAAACCCTATTTTTATAATACTGTACAGTGTCTCCAAAACAATAGACATTCTTTTATATCGCACAAACAAAAGAAAAGTATAAATTACATGCAAAATATGTCCAAAAGAAGAATCTCCCTAGGTGCACAACAGCTATGAATGTAATAGCTAGGGTTACCATACGTCCCCTATATATGGGACTATCACCGTATTTCACTACTCAGTCCCGTATTGCGAATTTGTCCCGCTTTTCCCCTAAACTCAGGCAATGGAGACAATTATAATTATGTGAAAGAAGAAGATTATGTAATTAAAATAATAAGATCAACTCTAAAATATGACAGGTCTAAAAATGATTAGCCTTGTATCTTTTTTATTATTCTACGTGTTCATTTTATTAGATTGCTAAAATTTATTTATTTTTAACAAAGTGAAATAAACCATTATCTACACACTTTTTTCATTTTTTTTATTTATTTAACACTTAAACGTCTCGTATCAATACGTGGAAATTATGGCAACGCTATTGATAGTTGACTTTTTACTACAGTCAAGGGCAACTTACAGGCATTCAGCGCAAATTAGTGCACTTATCTTGATAAAGAAGCCAGCAGCAAAATCATAGCGCGTTATTAATTTAATGTGAATAAAATTCTGTTTATCGAACAATTGCAGTACGTAAAACAGGAAACAGTCTGAAAGAACAAAGAATGAGATCAAAACGATGACTATGCAAAATTTATAATATTGCACAACTGTATCTCAAAAGTTGCTGACGTCGTGTCTTGGCGGCTGAAAACATTTACTGGAATAACCGATGCGTATATTCAATTATGGAAATAAACTGCATATTCCTCATAATTTTTTCAATGTAAGCGTTCCATTTTTCCTATATTTTTTTAAATTCATAATTGAACGTGATATTTTCTTATCGTTTATATAGCATTTACAGCCTCTTTAATTAGATGTAGTTATATACCAACTGCTATTTTAAGTACATTATATTCTTAGTGAAAACTATATGTAAGTGCCTACTACAGTCTGTCACTTAATATCGAATCTTTTACACTCTATTATACAACGCACTGCTTAAAATGCATTGATTAACCCTCTGACTTCCTACCTGCGGAAATCGCAGAATAAGCAGTCATAGGGTTAATTTTGGAAAATTTTAACATTAGAATTTTTTTGCTAATGTTTTGTGGAAACAACTGCATCTCAAAATAATTTGTGATTAATTCCGTACTGCACAACTAGAACCAATTATTTCCCCAAAATCTTCGGTTCTACGAAGAAACTGGGAACGCAGATCATACTCATAAATAATGCTGACAAAGTATACTTTTTCCAATTTTCTGTTTAAACCATCCATAGACGCTGGATGTAGTTCTACTTTATACTTAGTATAATATGTACTTCGTATTTAGCCATTTTTTGCCACTGATAGATTTGGAATGCCTTAATTTATGAATTTTATAATTGAAACAATTAATGCAAATAATTTTGCTTTCTAACGTGTGGTCAGTATTCACATTTAGAATTAATTTGTCATATTTATGTCCATTCTGTAAGGTATAATTATTCACTTAATAATGTGAAGCATGTATATGTATAATTTGAGATAAAAATAAAAAATTACAGTTTTGATTCCAAAAATATTTTAAGTTTAGAACTTATTTTGTAAATTTTCTCTGCAAAAAACAAGGTATTCGTTATTTTAAATTTATCAGAAATAATTGAGCTTTGCCAAAGTTTGCGAATGAGATATTCAGCGTTTTCTGGATTTGTGCTTTTAATCATGTTTCTTTGCATTTTCATAGTAAATAATTTAAAAGCATAAAAGTATTACTTGTTTGAAACATTTAGTAAACGATACACTAAAATATGTCAGTGTTATTTTAAAATTCGACAAATAAATGAATATAAAATATGTTCGTCTTTTTATATAAATTATAGTGAAAAAAAACTATGACATGATTCATAATTTTTATTGATAGAAGAGGGCATGGTAGCCGGCAGGTGGATGTTTATTTTGGGACAAGGTAGTCGACAAATTCGAGATCCGATTTCAGCCGAAATCCGCTTTGTACGTAGGTCCTGTGCACAATTAATGCGTCAGGATCAGGCGTCCTGTAGATTTTGTGATGTGTGGCTTTAAAGAATTATTTTCCTTGTTATATGATTGCGTTTCAAATTGTAGAAGACGCGTTCGGAAATAATCATCACGTATTCTTCATAAGGGAAGTTGATCTGAATTAGAAGTAAATGAAATAATAATAATAAATAATTTAATGCTTCGCAGCAGCGTATCTTCATAAGGGAAGTTGATCTGACTTAGAAGTAAATG
>BGPR01000023.1:1756720-1777780 GCA_013235015.1 Araneus ventricosus
ATGCTCATTTCGAAGGCAAAGCTGTCCAATTCATTATCTTTGTAGAAATACTTAAGCTGAAGTGCAATTGATTTCAACCGGAATGTGTGTCAAATGTTGAGCCTAACAAAGCAAATCCCCTTCAAGTCCTCTTTAATCATTTAGATAGAGATGTGGAGAGGTATTGATTCCCTTTAAGGGCGAAGTGAATTGATATCTGACAAGGAATTCCATGGCTCTACAGATGAGAACCTCCACGATGGTGAAAAAAAATTCCTAATAATAAATTAGCTCGATTCTTTTGTTTTGGAGAGATTTATCACGATGGTTTTTCGGAAGGATCTCTATTAATCATTGTTGAGTCAATTTTTCTCTTAATAAACACCCGAGTGACTGCCGAGTTTGTTGTTATTCCTGTGTATTGATTATTCGTTGCCCTCTTAAGTTCCAGCGACATATTTCTATTGGAAATCTTTTAAACGGATCCAAAACAGTGGGAGAGTTTAAATTATTTCTGAATGACTGCGATATAAATAGCTTTGAAATCCAAGCGAGAAAAGATAATGCATTACGAAGGAGTTATTTTTCATGTTCCTTCTTTTAAATGATCTTCGTTATTGATTTGCCGTTCTGAGTAAATTGGTTTAAGACAATGTTATCTAAAGGAAATATTAGCATTGCGGATTAGCTTTTAGTGTGATTACTAGCATAAGTTTAGTTATATTATTTCTTGTTCTGTTAATATCTTTTATTGGTTCTTCCAATTAAAAAAGTTTATGGTCGGCGCAAATATCTCTGAAACATCATGCAGATCCTACACATTTGACAGTTGGTAAAAACCCTTAACTCATTTAGTGAAATTAAAAATGAATTATTTTTGTACAAGAAAAACTTTTTTGAAGTAAAATAAATGAAAACAACATTATACAGCATGATATGATGCTGTCTAACTGTAGCTAGGTTATCCACAAAGCAATACTTGTTTAATACCGTTTTTATTAATGTCTATAATATTCAATAATCAATAAATCACAGAAAGAAACTTATGTAACATCGTCTTTATTAATGGCTATGACATTTATCAATTTATAAATAACTCATAAAGTATTTTAAGAATGCTAACTGAACTGAAAATCAATAATTAAACATTCTTGTTCGTAGAATGCTAATTAGAAATACAAAAAAGCATTATACAATAGATGAGCTTCTAATTTAGTGACAATCTCGGGTTTCGATTTTATAATGCAAATAAAAATATCAAAGTCAATTTTTAAAATTTATCGAGTGACTCTTCCGAAAAAGTATAATTAACGCAGATCTATTTTAATAACTGCCATAGAAATATAAATATTCATAAGAAAAATGTTAATGCTGAACCGCATAGTTGAATAATTGCATCATTCATATTCTCCTGTCTAAAAATTTATATGCTTCGAAGGCAAATATGAATTGGTTATTCATAATTACATTGGTTTCTCCCTCAACTGATGTCTTTCTCACTTTCTCCTATACGAAGTATACAAAAAGGAAAAATATAAGTCTTCAAAAAATTCCAAACTCCTATATTTTGATGAAACTCTTCATTTTAAATTTTCCTGAGCCTGATAAAGCCATTTTACGAATTATGTCTGTTTGTTTGATATCTGATATATTCTAAAAATTGGAACGGGCTTTAGGAATGACATTTGGTTTGTGTTCTTAACACCCATACTGTAGATTTGTATCGAATTTTGGACGAAATCAATCAATGGAAAGATGAACTGTTCAACAATGCAAATTCGATTGTCTGCACTATATCTAAATGCTAGATGCGCTGTATTATGTAAATATATAAGAGGATATCGACTAGCATAACGAAAACAATGATGGACAGTTTCAAGTTCCTCTTAGCTTCGCTAAATAGCATCCAATTCCTCTACTTACACAATCCAAGTTGAAGTAATAATGTCTGAGAAAAATATCAATATTCTGAGGAAGCAAGCAAAAGACAATGAAAGAGTATGTACACCAGGGGGAGAGTACATCAAGACATTGCCAAAAGTCCTGCATACAAATAAATGTATTCTTTATATCTGTTTCAAGTCACTATAAATAAATTTCTTTCTTTGAAAGAGTTTTCAAATTCTCTCGCTTCATTGTTGCAGCCTATGAAAACACAGAGTGCAACTAGGGTCATCCATTCAAACAAAAGACAACTTGCGCATTTACGCCCCTATAGTCCTGACCTTGCTCCTAGCGATTTCCATCTTTTCCTTAAACTAGAAACGTTTCTGGCGGTAAACGTTTTGGAAGTCGTGAAGAGTTGGAGAATGCAGTGACCACCTGGCTTAATGAACTGGCGGCAGAAGAGTAAGACATGGGAATTCTGAAGTTCGTGGACAGATACGACAAATGTTTAAATTTAGGAGGTGATTATGTAGAGACGTGAAGGAAGCTTCTAGTATGTAACAGAATTTTTTTCCTAATAAATTGTATTTTCCCAATTGTGTTTTTCATTTTCTATAACTAAACAGTCTTTATTTTCTGCATCACCCTCGTATAAAAAATATTTTACATAAAATATTATCCTACACAAAATTCTCTTATCGTACTCAACTTTAATTAAAACTAGAATATCAATTGCACCATCCCATTTTAAAAATCATGTAGTTTCTCGAAAAATTACAAATTACACCAAACGATTATTAATAACCATTAGAAGGCAATATGTCCCTGAGTTATCAATAATTTTTTAAGAATTATACAATATTTAATTAAATAATGCGAGAGACATCTCGGAGTCAAATAAAGAAACTGGTTTAAAATATCTATATTTTATTCAATAGGAATGACAGCACTAATGATAAAATATTCTTTTCTACTTATGGAAATATAATTTTTAATTACTGAAAAGTAATTATTTAATTAATTGTCACGAAACGCTCACAAAAATCCTCATTATTCTTCGTAGCATTCGAAGGCAAAATTTGAAGAAAATCTGTTCAGTAGTTTATATTTCTGTTGCGTACAAAATGTTCATGAATTTCATTTTTATTTATATAGACGTATTTTTAGTGCTACAAAGATGTTTAAAATAATTTTAAAATTGTGTTTTTACATTCCTTGCATCATTACTATTATAATAGCCGAGATCTCTCGGTAACGCTCTGACGTCACCAACAATAAAACTCGAGCCATAGCACTGCGAATCGTTAAACAGCATTATTTCATTGTTCGAGAACCTAAACTTAAGTAATTTTAAATTTAAAAGAGTAATTGTCGTTCTAATTTCAAATTTAATAGCTCTAAAATAGTAAAATAAAATTTTCTATCGATTGATATAAAATTTATCTCGCTATGATCAATAGTTCCCGAGAAGTTTTAAATTATATTAATTATATACTTCAGATTAATTTCCGTTTTTCAATGGAAAGTATTAAATTACATCAGTGGTATATCATGTGCCTGATATAGATTGGACGCTACGATGCATCTAATTATTTATTGCAATCGTGATGATATAATTTGATTATATTTTTTTGCAACGTCTGACAAGCAGATAAGTGCTTTGTTTTAAAACTAGATTTTCTATCTATCTAGATTATATCTACTAGATTTTTTTAGACCAAGAGGTTTTTGAATAAAGAAATATGTAAATAAAAAAAATATTTCTTGTCATGATACATATGTTTATTTTATTCGTTTTCAATCAATGTTAAACATTTCGCTCGCATATATATCTATTTAAAGACGCCAAATTTGACGGGAAATCTCTCGAATGAAGAGGCAATTTGCACCCGTCATACCATGACGGTTGATTTCCTAGTTTATATAGAATCACATAATTGGTATTTAAAAGCAATTGCGCAGCTTGAAGTTAATAGGCCAGCTAAGAGTTTCCTTAAAGTCCTGGCATTGAAAGAAAACTCCAAATTTTGACGTATACCAGTTTCGGTTGCAGTCAAACATTCGCGGAAGCGATAAGTAATAGAGTTTGGCACTTCATGCCAGTAGAGAAGCTGCGGTTTTGGTAAAAGTTCAAGTAGGCAAGGCAGAAATATATATCAAATTCAAATGGCTAATACACATTTATATGTAGGTGGTTTCTGTTATTTAAACCCTTTATATTTCTTACTTATTAGTTTCATCCACTTTAGGACTTTACTTACATCTGAGGGTAGATAAAGAAAGTGTTTCGTTTCAGTTAAAAATAGATAGCGCAATCTCTGTGTATTAGTTTATATTTGAAATAAAATATTGTTTTAGACATATCCTATTTGTAACAATATGTAAGAGACTTATTTGTTTGTGTAAGAATTTATATGCTGCATAAAATTTAAAGATACGTGAATGCTACAATATATATTTCACATCTTTGAGGCATTTCGATGCATGTTTCGATGTTTTCTATTTACAATATATTGATGCTTATATAATGCATTATACATTTCTGTGAGAGTCATATATAGATATATTTTTACACCATCGAGTTTTTAAACGAATTGTTCAAATGGCATCTTTCAAAATAAGCGCAAAACAAAGCCGTCTGCCATATATCATGTATGATGTATAGTTATGCAAAAATGATCTGACATGAGATAAATGCTTTCAATGTTATAATAAATACGTTTTCTTGATGAATAAATTCAAGTATCAAAATTTTCTGATTCATGACATTTTAAGGCAGAATAAGAAATTTATGTTCAAAAGACCATAATTATTATTTACAAATTTTTCTACTCATAAATTAAATTTAATGTTCTTATGTACAGAATTTGTAGAATTTCATATCACCAAGCATTTCAGCGCAGAATTGAAACATTTAAAACAAAGTATCAGCAAATTAATACATGCGCAACGTATCAGCTCATTTTTATACATTTTAGAGAGCGGTTCCCTAACTTTTAATATCTGAGGCACAACTTAAGAGATAAGTTTTAATCATTCGCTTTGTGAAGATTGCAGAACAGCTGCTAAAATCGGCCGGCCAATGTAGCTACCTAGACGGTCGGAAAACTCCATAAAGGAGAATTCGCACAAAGAGCTTTTTTTCACTCAATATCTAGTGACACTTGGCACACAAAGCCTTTTCGGAACTCCCAATTAAGAAGGAGTGATGGATGTCCGTTCTCAGTTGAACTGAGACGAGACTATCGATAGACAAGACCGTTAATAGCCAAAACTGTCAATGGACATAAATCAATCGCCTGGTGAAAGGAAGACCTCATTGGTGGACATCAGTGATTTGTCAGCCAACCCTCACGAATTGGGCGGAAACCCTCACGTGTTGGGCGGACCTTGTTCCGGGGAAAACGAGGATTTAAGCTGCAGCTAAAAAAATAGGAATGGAGTTGATTTTCGATTGGCGATCACTTATTGATCGGATACCAATCATAGCATCGTGATTCGAGTGCGGCATCTTTGGATCGGTTTTAGAAATAACTGGGTCCCGTGCGGCCAGTTGTGTAGCTGAGAGAAGCAGAGTTAAGAAGCTCTACGCTTCTGTTTAACTGTTTTAGGAGAGCATAGCTCTCGTATCTGAACTGTTCGAGTTTTATTCGAGATGAGCGGATGCTCATGAGGACTTATTGAAATTTCAATAGATTTTAAGTAGAGCCGTTGCTCTAAGTGACTGTTATTTCTACCTGCAGAGGCTGTCTCAAGCACCATCCTGTAATTTTACCCACGTCTATAATATTCTGTACATAAATTATTGCTTATTTTGTAATCTATAATAACCAAGATACTTCCAGTAACTTTAAAATAAAAATTATTAGAATTGATACTAGTCTAGCTGTTGATTCACGCTACCCGTGGTCTCACGACGTCACAGCTTCAACAAATTTATTTTATCTTTGATTTCTCTTTCCAGTTGTAAATAAATAATAATTTTTTATTTATTTATAATATTAACTATCAAAATATTCTTGAGTTCTTCTATATATTGTTACAAAAATCATCGAGTGGGTGTACGGTGAAAGTAGACCAACAAGCTGTATAATGGAAAATAACGCTTTATTCCACGAACATTCCAGAAGACCCGAAGCATAGGTAATGAGAAAA
The DNA here is from genome assembly GCA_013235015.1 of Araneus ventricosus. NCBI lineage: Eukaryota > Metazoa > Arthropoda > Arachnida > Araneae > Araneidae > Araneus > Araneus ventricosus. The sequence goes on from BGPR01000023.1 coordinate 1,762,742, forward strand.
ACAACACTTGTTCAAATTAGAAACACAAGCAGACAGAAAATCATAAATAATAACAGAAACAACACTAGCAATAGTGCTCAGCGACTTACTGCTGACCAACTCGCACTGCGAACAGATCCCAAGAGGTTATCATCTCCTTGTTTGATTAGCTAGGTATTTATAGCTTTTCCGACATGGCGGGACGTCACATGGAATTCTCCAGAAGAATCTTGATATCTCTGTTCCTAATAGAGATAGGGCGGTAATTCTCGAAATTTCGAGAACCTTCATTTTATTAAAAAGTCACTAAATCTGTCGTTAAGTCGCCGGGGTCATTGGCTTCCCTTCCATTACGAATCTCTGAAAATCCCTGAAACCGCTGTGGCCGGTTGGTAAGGTCTCGACCACAGGGCCGGAAGGTTCCAGGTTCGAAACCGATTCCACCGAAGAACCGCCGTGTAAGCGGGGCTGGTGCACGTTAAATCCGTGGGCCAAATGTCCTCTCGCTAGTGTGGTGCGGAAGTTTCGAGAGGGGGTGCCAGCTCAGGTTTCGTCCTCGTCATCTGACCGCGGTTCAAAAGTAAGAGGTCTGTCCAAAAATAGCTCTCGTGTTGCTTCAGAACGGGACGTAAATATAACTAAACTAAACTGTAAATCCCTATTTCCTTCCATAAGACTAACATAACGGTCAAGCGGTATTTACAGATTCGTAACAATATATATCTGTTTCGAAAGTCGACATTTTATTTTTGAATCAACAGAATCTTCACTTTTTATTTTGCTGCAATAATTAGATTTATTTGTTTCTTTAAATTGTTCGTCCATTTGATTGATGTTATTAATTTTTCTTATATTATTTCTGGTCCTGCCGTTTGGAAACTGCTGATTTATGAGAAAATTTTCTTAAATGCATATTAATATGAGTTTAAAAAAGTAAATAAGCTGCTCAAAAATTATATTAAAGTATGGTGATTAGATTTTTACTTAAACAGGATATGGATAACTACTTACACCATGTAGTATTCAAACCAGTTGATACCAATTTAGATAGCTTTCACTGTTCAAAGAATGAGATTTATGTTACAGTTTTAGATGTTTTCAATTTACAGGTTTCGTGTGCTTTATCGATCGTGTCTGAACTCTTGATTTCTTTTCGTTCAAAAATTAATGATGATGTAATGTCGCTTTCTCAACACTTTCTTCTTTTTGATATGACAAATAAAGTATTGTTATAACCCCCATAATTTTTAAATTACCGTTATGATAACATCAAAATAGTCAGTTTTTTCCAAGGTTGATCTGGAATGCAAAAATTCTAAAACTGTATGCATGACTTAGAAACGATGTGAATCAGAAGAATTCTCCAGAACTATGAACGCTTAAAAATCTAACGAAAGCGCCGATTTCGTTTAAATTCTCTATAAGTGACGAGACAAGTAAATTGATAAAAATATTCCTCAAAATTAATCGGAATAATTTAAATACATTTTTATGCAATGTCGCTTTTTCAACACTTCTTTTTATAGATATGATAGCAAATTAATGTTATAACTGCAATGATTTTAAGATTACGGTTATAAGCTACTACATCCAGAAAGCATCACAGCGGTAGGCGTGTTTCTTAGGGTGCTAAAGAAGACAGGATTTCTAAAATTGTGTAAATGAATTAGAAACGTAGTGAATTAGAATTATTCCCCATAACTTCGACTGATACAAAATCTAATGAAAGCACTTACTTCATTTAGATTCTTTATAAGTGATGAGAGAAGTGCATTGATAAAAATATTCAACAGAATTAATCGTTATTAGTTTAAAAATTTTTATGTGTCATTAGTTAAAACATCAGTTATCATTTTAAAGCATAATCTTCCACATTACTTAATTAAATTCCTTCGTATTTATATATTTCGAGTGGAATTCGCCTCATTTTGTTTTTTCCTCCGGCTGGAAAAAGTTCAAACACATTGATGTAGTTGATATAGGTAATACAGAGAGTTTTGATGAAAACTTCGTATATTAATGAATGTTATTACGTATATTGATGAATGTTATTACGTATATTGATGCAATGCGACAAATGCAATGTTATACGTATATTGATGTACTGCAACAAAATGAAAAATCTGCAATGTCAGATTTGTTTTGAAATGAGATTTTCCAAGTTAATGGACGACATAAACATTTATTAAAACTAGAAATAATATCTCTGCATTCAAAGTAAAACTGAAAGAAAAATTTTAACACAAAATGCAAATTAAAAAGTTCTATTTGATTTTATTAAACAAGCATGAACAAATATGAAACCTAATATTTGCAAAACCAGAAGGGGAAATTTAACCTTAATGATACGAATGAAGTCTGGTTTGACATTTTCTTACTCCGGCGACGACCTTTGAGAACTTCGTTTCAGAGTAACTCCTGCGGTTTTTATAAATCCCCAACCTTTATCATGTATTCGGGGAAAGTTTTAAGCATCTTTGCCTCAATTATTATCTTAGAGAAACATGTGATTATCAAAAGCATAATCAAAGCATGTCCCTGAAAAGAAACACATATCATCACTTGAAAGAAAGTACAAAATAATAATAAGTAACTGTCATAACCAGCCTTTATGTGATGACAATCTCTTGTGAGACTCATCTCAGATGAGGTACGAAAATATGCACATAAACACAAATATGTGGATAAAAATATTTCATAAATGTTCTGTTTAGCATTCAAGTTTAGTTTAGTTTAGTTATATTAACGTCCCGTTTTGAAGGTTTAGCATTCAAAATAGATCAACAAGGACAATCTTTCTGAATTAATATATGTATCATAACTGAGAAAACTTTGCCATATTTACAAAATTCGTAATTTATAAATCTATAGTGCGAGCAAATATTTTCTTCTGTAACCCTGGAACGAAAACATGGAGTCATGAGCCCTATTGAGAATCGCTGCCAAGAAGGGAGATAATCCCGTCCTTCTATCTACGTAATACAGAGATCTTGGGCCAGTTGGAGACGTCAAGATCTGTCAGGTCTACCATAATTAGTTCAGCAGGTAGATTTTCAAGATCTATAAGCAAAATTAACTCTCCTTATGAGTCAGAATTGAAATGGAAGGAAAAAACCCTCAAAACTCAATGAAGAGTCACCAGCATAAATTTTACCAACAAATTTATTAAATAAGTAAATAAGTCAAATAAAAAGAACATGTTTGATCCAATTATGTTCTAGCGTACAAACGATAAACTATTTTAAAATATTATGAAAAAAAATTATATAAATGTAATGATTTAAAAGTTACCTAGTTTCAAAAACCCTTCTTAACTTTTAATTCATAAAATTATTTCTACTTAAATTCTAGTATAAAAGTCACTGCCACTTTAACTGTAACATGTCCAGATTCGACTGGCTGTAGAATTCGGGAGTTTCCCCTTTTCGAAACTATTATAAAAGCTCGCTGCGATATTGCAACTTCCTCTTTCACTATATAATTTTCCCTTAGAAGACGTTCGCTTTGCACGTAAGATTTCCGTCATGGTCATGAAGGAATTTATAGTTATTCATTCACTAATAACCTCTTTACCTGATTTGATCTAAACATGTCTGAAGTTTAAATAAACTGATATTCGTTCTACAAGCCTGCATCTTCATTGGATATGTCAGTTTCTTACTATCAATTGAACTAACTTTACATAAATATATATAGCGTGGTAAATTTAAATTATTTTAATAAAAATTTATAAAAATAAATAAGAATTGTTCTTGTTTAATTTTAGTTTTATGTTTTTCATTGCAGCTTAATGATTCTAGAGAAAAAATGTTTTGTAATTTTAGGTTTTAAAATATAATTATTGAGACTCCTAAAGTTCGCCGAATTTGATTGAAGACTTCTTAGAATTCACATCTTAAGAAGGGTAGTTCAGACTAAAAATAATCCTTCGAAACAATACATTAAATTCACCGTTCTTAATAATTCTGACACACGCAGAGTTCTCTTCGCCAAAAGGAATATTCTGCATTACGTATACAATGCTAATAAGCGAGACTCATATCCTCCATATTAATATTATATATTCTAAACAGAGAATTAAATACGCCATTTGTGAATTTGTTTCCAGTTTGATTAATCATTTTTGAATAATTTATAAGCTCTCTGTGAATATAATTCGACTCATTGCTAGGATATCTATTAATAAATTCTAGGGAAGTAAGTTAGTAAGTGAGGCTATGTCACTTTATTCTGCTGTTTCTAATGTAATGTTTTATAACAGCCAGTGAATTCCTGGAAGAAAGGGGAAAATAATACTAAATTAATTATCGGAACTCAAATTCTTAAAAGTATTTATTTTGTATTGTACTTATTTTTTAATATTCTTTATTTTTTAAGGGGAAGAAGATTTTCATGAATTTTAACAAAGCAAGTTAGTCGTAATCTTGCAGAGAAATACTTTCTCTCTCAACTCGAGTGGATATTTACATGCCAGCAGATATTTTTACCTTTGCTTATGGCCTGGTACATATGTTGTACCGGAAGCCATTAGGATTTACCCTCCTTCCATGGTGGTACAGATCCTGCACTAATAGATTTTCCATCTAAGGTTACAGGCTGATACATACGCTTTATCGGAAGTATTAAGATTTTTCTCTACCTTTATGGAGGTTATCTGTTGGATATCTAATAACTTTGTATATATTATTTCGTCCCTCGTCATTTTGTGTCAGGAATAAGTTATTATCAAAGTATTTTTCTATGACGAGTAAAATCATCAATTCTTGTAAATATGAGTGATTATTTATATTTATTGAACGTAAAATCTTGAATTTAAAGCCGGGTTTCACCAGACGCATAAATTAATCTACTAAGTCAGCGGTTCCCAACCTTCTTGGTTGTGCGGGCCACCTTTTGTGTAAAAAATATTTTGAGTGCCACTAAATAAATATACACGTGAAAAATTACAAAGACATATATTTATATATATGTATTATATAAACCTATATGTCAGCAATTAGTAAAGCTTACTGTAAAAGGATTGAAAATATATTGTTTTTTATAAATCAAAAAACGAGTGAAGACTTTTGAAACTCCCCTGACTTCGACTCTTTACTAGAGCTCCACGGCCCACTAGTGGATCGCGGCCCATGGGCTGGGAAAGTCTTGCTGTACTAAGTATTGAAAATCTTGAAACTTCCGTGTTCACAACAATAGATTTTTACTTTCTCTCATTCAAAGTAAACAGAAAGAAATTACTGCAAATATCAATACATTCGGAGCATCAGTTTTTGTTGAATTTTAAAGTTTTAGACCTTCCTCAATCCTTTTGGCCTGTCACGTTGAAAGGAAATTTTATATATATTTTGGCTTTTTGCATTTCTTTAACTGCACGTTGCACTCATATATAAGAGAAAGATTCTATACATTGTTAGTTATTGCGTTTATTTACATGCGCATAGCCACTTAATTCAATGATAATGTCAATATATTTATGAGTGTGCAAATTATCGGGGCTATAAATTGGAATATATTATTGCTACGGAACAGAATAAAATAACATTAAGCAGGATAAAATGACATTATGCATTCGAAAACGGGATGCGAGAGTAAGAGATTAAGAAGCCTTGATCTAGCAATATCATATTACCCGATATAGTTAAAGGGAAATTTATGATTATAAAGTCATCAACTATTTCCAAATATCCCATTTCACACTTTAATGCAGTAGAAATTTCTAATTAAATCCAACTTAATCTAAAGCATTTTTCATAACAACCCACGCGGCTTCTTTATATCTACCATTACATTCACCCCATTAAGATTCATGATTATAATTAACCTTTTTATTACTACCAAGAGTAACCCAAAAAATGTCAAATATCGTAAATTTCCATTAATAATTTTTTGACTCGCAGTCGCAAATTAAAGAAGTAGCGTAAGATTGGAAGTCACCAAAAAGTCCCATCAAAATAATTTATGAGCTACAAGAATTTCGCGTGCAGTTGCCATGTCCAATCAAGTTAATGCTAAGATACCCCAAAAGAAGCACAGCAAATAAGCAAGATCTTCGTTAATTAATGATCTTGAAACAGTGACAGCACATGAGAAATGTCGGATTCCGGTAACCGCCCAGTTGTCGTCGGGGGAAGTGGTCGTTTTCTTCCATAAAAAAAAAAATCGGTGGAAATTTATTAATGAACTTAAAAGCAGATAATTGCCACAGATGGAATTGAAAGAATTCACCACCCATGTTCATTGATTATTTATCAAGTTATAGATCCACAGATAAGATACGGCTGATGAATTATTATAAAAAAATAAAAGTCGATGCCAATTGCTTTACTAATGAGTGAGTAGGAAAAAAAGAGATAATTCTGAAGCACGTGTCTAATCTTGAGAACAGGAGAACAAATGATAGCCAAAGAGCATAGCTACTTATAGTGTGGTTTAGGACCCCAGATGGGGTCGCATAGAGGACTTTCAGGTTTGAAAAATTGCAAAAAGCGCATATTTCAGTTAGGTTCGGTCATGCTAGAAAGTTTATTCTCAAGATTCTCAGATTAGTAAAGAATTAAAAGAAATCTAAAGAACTTGGCTACCTATACTGTGGGTTAGGACCCAAGATGAGATTGCATAGAAGGATTTTAGGTTTGGTTGGTTGGTTGTGTCGTGTTTTCTGGCGCAAGAGCCATATTTGACTATGCTGCGCCAAACACAGAAGACTTTAGGTTTGAAAAATTAGATGTAGTGCCTATTTCAGCGAGGTTCACTCTTGTTATAGGATTGGATTTTTTAGCATATTTAGTTTAGTTAATTTTAGTTTAGTTAGATCAACGTCTCATTTTGAAGCTAAACAAGAACTATTTTGGCAATTGTTTCGTAATTATGACCCATTCTTAATTAACAAGAATGACATCTGATCCAGCAACTCCTTCCCCTGTCGTCCAGATTTCCATACTACACTAGTGGAATGTCCATTCTATTAAGCAAAAGAAGCAGTCAGGAAAATCAAGCAATTTTATAAACAACTATCTTTGCATACTTCAGCTGACTGAATCAAAGCAAATATATCATTATTAATCAATAGTAATGCTGGATTTATATATTCCTTTTGCTGTATGGGCCTGCATTTGGATTTTGAAAATAGCACGGAGCACAAATTCGAGTGCAGATGAGAAAAATTAAAGGATCTCTTCTGTTAAATTAAACTTTACACTAGGCATAGTACAGAAAGTCAAAATCTTTTCTTTAATTAATTAAATTATGTGTAGATTATATTATTGGATTTTTTTTCTTCTGTTAGTGTTATTTTTTGTGTACTAATTATTTTTTCTTCTTTTTCTAAACTTTATTCTTACTATTTCCAAATGCTTTTGTATTCTTATTTAATTTATTTTAATGTTCCATTCTATTTCACATTTCTGAATTTTGTTCTTTCATCCTTTACTCCATTTATCTATTTTTATATGTTATCCAGATGCATTGTTTAAACTTTTTAAACCATTTGCTCTTTACAATAAACTAGCATTCTAGAATCAATTTGTGAAGAACCATAAAAAAGAAACCATTTCGCAAGTTTAAACGGATAAAATATTTAGCCTGACAAACATTACACTAAGCAAATAAAAGTTTTTCAGCACTAGAACTTGTACTCAGCATTCAAAAGAACTGTTTGATAAATATAAGTCAATATTTTAAGATGGCAAATATTTTCCTCTAATTCTCGAGTTTTTTCACTGACACAATTCTGTAACAAAGTGTTATTAAATTTATTTGAAGATAACATTGCATTTTATGAATAGTCAAGGAAATATTTAACTGAAGTTCATCATAATATGAAATATTCAGCTCATATTTTTTATTTTTAACGCTTTAATGATATTAATGCTGTGTTAGATTCACCATCTTGCAAAATTCCCGATCAGCGATCAAACCAGCAAGTTAACTGCACAGCGGCCTTATTTTTGTTATGCCGAATTACGAAATAATACTTTTTAAAATTAAGATATATACATTATTACTATATACATTATTATATACGAGAAAATCATCCGTCATGGTATGACGGGTGCAAATTGCCTCTTCATTTGAGAATATCCCGTCAAATTTGACGTGTTTAAATAGATATATATGCGAGAGAAATGTTTAACCTTGATTGAAAACAAATAAAATAAAGATATGTTTTATGACAGGAAATATTTTTATTTACAAATTATTTACATATTTCTTTATTCAAAACCCCTCTTGGCAAACAACATTCCTTGTGAAGTATTTTTCGTTGTTTAACAACTTTATTATAATTCAATAACTATAAAATTCTCAGGTTGTCAAACGTAAGTCAAAAGTTAAAATTTCAAAGGAATTCTTTTTCGAAATTCTAATCAAAACAAAGCACTTCTCTGCTTGTCGAACGTTGCCAAAAAATATTATCAAATTATATCATCACGATTGCAATAAATAATCAGATGCATCGTGGCGTCCAAACTATATCACGCGCATTATATACCACTGACGTTATTTACTACTTTCTATTAAAATTAATTTGAAATATACGATTAATACAATTTAAAATTTCTCTGGAACTGTTGATCATAGCGAGATAAATTTTATTTCACTATTTTAGAGCTAATAAATTTGAAATTAGAACGACGATAACTCTTTTAAATTGAAAATTACTGAAATTTAGGATCTCTTACAATGAAATAAAGCTGTTTAACGTCTCACAGTGCTATGGCGCGAGTTTTATAGTTGGTGACGTCAGAGCTTTACTGAGAGACAGATCTGGGTTATTATATTAGTAATATTAGTTCCTATCATGATATCAAATTAAATTCCTTCCACGCACGCTACATAGAAAACCTAGAATATGTTGTTTTAAATATTTATAAGTGAAGGATGCTTATGCTCAATTCTTCGCTAAGCTTATTTTCACTTCTACGCTTTGCATAAAATCCACATTATGTTTTATACTGATTTCTAGATATAAATATCTCCCGAACTTCAAATATTGTATGCTCTACTCCATGAACTTATATTAGTCCGATGACATTCTTCCAAGAGCATTTATTTGTTGAAGTATTAAATTTAGTTTAATTTAAATTTGAAATTCGCCTGCAGATTCCTGATAAGCCATACCCAAGATCTCCTTTCAAAAGGAGGCTTTTAGCGAGAAAGAGAATAGTAGTATTTCTCATTTTTGAAGTCATTTAAAGAAAAGATTCGTAGCCCATTTGATCGTCCATGTGGTTATCTATTCTTTTCTCCTTTATTGACAATAAACCTATATATTGCACTTATAGTAACACCATCTACAGGTTGATTAGAAATCCAAAAGATTATTGCAGCCGAAATAGTGATATCGTCAGATTTTAGTGGTACATCTAATCCACCGGATCGTATGCGGAGATAAAAAAAATCAGGTGTGTTCCACTGGAGTTTCTCGCCTACTTTCGCTTAAAAGGCGGAGAGGTGGGCTTTCTTCCAATTGATTGATTTAGATTGAAATTTGATACAGATCTAACATTTTGTTGAAAATACTGCAACGTGGCGATTTTTGTGTTTAGCATCGTCTCACAATGAAGAAAATAGAGGGTACACTTTGGAACAGCAGTTCTTCCCGCCGACCGATTTGGTCCATGACTGACCACAGATCTATAATTTGGTGTAAAAACCATACACCAAATTTCATTCGTCCTGCTCTTGCAGTTTCGGTGGCCGTGGTGACCTAGTGGTAAGGTATCGGAATCGGAGGGTTCCAGGTTCGAAACCCGATTCCCCTGAAAATCTGCCGTGTATTGGGCCCTGTCGCACGTTAACTCGTATGTAAGGGATCGAAAGTCCTCCCGCTAGTGTGGTGCGGAAATTGGAGTGCTCACATGAACATGGATAGACAGCCAGACTGCCTGCACTTTGATGGATTTAGAAAAAAATTGACGCAGACCTATAATTTTAAGGACATCTTTCTAACCCTTAGCTGTTTTCAAATTATCGTGTTCATATACAAATAGATAAGGAGACTTCGTTGATGGATTTTGTCCAAAACTGGGATAGGTCCTATAGTTTTGGTGTGTTGAACCACATGTAAAATTATATTCATTTAATTCAGTGTGCTTTAAAATTACTGTGCTCAAATGGACAGTTCAAAAAATGGTATCTTTAGACTCAGGGAACTATAAAACGTAGAGACTCATCAAAATCTTGTAGCCATTTTTTTCTTTTTGACAATAGCTACATTTTCTATACCATTATACTGAAAAGCAAATATATACTAGCAAAGCATCTGTGCCACTGATAAGAAAAACATGAAGTAAATTTGTGTAACCTTCTTTCAATTATTTTGTAAAATTACTAAATCAAATAATATCTCCTTACCTTTCATTATTACCATAACACATTAGCATTCCAAACTTTAACTTTATATATTCTGAAATTTGTAATTTATTACACAATATGATTAAGCTTATTAAGACAAATAAAACTTAAAAAACCTACCAATTCCCTTCTTCCCACGGCTGTTTAAAATAAATATCACATAATTTTTTTTTAAATTCTCATAATTTGTGAATCTCGCTATACAAACTACAATACCATTACATCTCACTGAGCTGATGGATAGCGAACACTTACTTACAAAGCGTAAAGAACCGCTCCTAGAGAAGTACTGCAAAACTAATAATAGCGATAAAAATATTGAATAGCGTTCAGAGAGTTGCTTTCGGAGTTTTCAAAACTGTATAGGATCACAAATATTTGAACTGCTTTGTGGAGACTATAGCCTCCGATTTCTATGGAAACTCTTTCTCTTTTTATTAAGGTTGCTTGAGCGATTATAACGCAAACAGCGGAACTGGAAGAAATGAAAAAAGAATTGTCGCCAATTTTAATCGCCAAAAGAAAGAAAATGGGTCGAAGGAAAAATATGTCTCTTTCGGAACTGATTTATTGTGCGTCAGGGCTTTTATTAGATTAAAATATGATTCAAAATAGAGATAGTAAAGAAAATATGCAGCTGATATTTTATTTAATCTCTACAGGACCGTATTTTTTAAAATGAAAAGAGATTAAGCGTATTGTTTGATTACGTTCTATTAATTTATTCTTGGATTACGCTTTATTAATATATACCTATCATCAGAATTCACTATTTTCAGTTTTCATTTAACAAAGATTTATTTTCATAAGCGTATACTTTATTAGAAAATAATTTAAATCAAAGAATCATACTTTTTATACACTAACAAAAGTATCATAATATAAAGTATTTTAAAAATTGTGCTTGGAGAATTATTACACACTGTTGCTTCATGTTTCTAAAGGTGGATTTTGTGATCGATTTTTCACTCTCGTACTGAATTCTTCCTTTGAAATTTTCTACACTTGTATTTTCAATGACAGTACACTTTTTTATATTTTCAGAGATTAATTATTAGTTAAACAATTATATATTTACATTTTTGCAAAATTCCAATATCAAATGGCAGTTTTAACGTAGGCCTACGTTCCTCCCATTGGGGTCTCAGGAAGGAAATTGATTCACACGCCAAAACGCCACAAAATTTGGTATGGGAGATCCTCTATATCTCGGTAACTACAAATGTTAAAAAAATAACTAATATCTTATTTTGAGATAAAGTGTAACAACAGAAGTTACAAAAGAACTTACTTAAACTTAAAAACTTACGAGAAACTTCGAGAAACAAAAGGGGCACGCGAGTAAAGTGGTCCTACGCCTTTAGCATCAAAGACTGTTTGAAAATAAAGCCTGCCATCATTTTTTTCTTCCGTTTTCGGTGTTGTGAAATCGGAAGAAGCTGGAGTATAAATTTTAGACTTCCTTTACATTGAGTCATGTTACTATGTTACAATGCCTTTCATGGACTGAAATATCTGTCAATTCATAACATTCGGGCCACTACTGCATGAATATAGAGAACTTAAATGGCCCTGAGTTACCATTTATGGTACCTTGGTATAGGTTCGTTTTTCCATTGTCATGCGATTTTTTTTACGTACTCATTTTGCTCTAACAGAGAAAAGTTATATATAGCTCTAATATCTCAAGAAAAGTTCTGTTGTAGTTCATGTGAAAAAGCATTTTTAGCAAATTTCTGAAAAACTTATATTATTTGAATTTGAAAAAGAATAATTCAGTTATTAATAATTAAATCAAACGTGTTTAACCAGAATTCGAATTTAGATATTGAAATGTATTATTACACAAATTTAAAAAAATGGCGGAGGCTATCTTTTTCAAACAGCAGCTAATGTGAAAGGCGTATGACTACTTTACTCGCGTGACTCTTTGTTTTCTCGAAGTTTCTCGGTTTCTCTTTGTTACTAGCGATTCTCTTTTGTTTCTCGAAGCTTCTCGGAAACAAAATGTTTAACTCAATCACGAAATCTCGCTCGCAGGAACGTGGCAAGAGAGAGCGACAGCTAATTGTGCGTGTGCACCTCATGCGTGTGGCGTCACTAATTCATGCGTATTTTTGCCCAACTTTGAGACTCAGTAGTTCTCTGAACTACAGTTCAAATTTTCAATTTTTTTGTTACTTCTGTTGTTACCCTTTATCTCTAAAATAAGACTTTAGTTATTTTTTTAACACATGTAGTTACCGAGATATAGAGGATCTCCCATACAACGTTTTTTGTGGCGTTTTGGCATGTGAATCAAATTCCTTCCTGAGACCCCAATGGGAGGAACGTAGTCCTACATTAAACGGACGTTAAACTAACTGCAATGCATATAGTTATTAATTGACTCGGCATCTGTTCCTCCAAAGATATTACACATCAGTACTTACACCAAAATATATGTTGAATTTTAGACAGTGACGAATCTAGGATTAGGATGGGGGGGCAGTCTGAGGTCATAAAAATTTTGTATCGTAGTGAAGAATGTCAAACCTCATGGCTTATGTAAGCCAAAACACTTTAACTTTATAGACTTTCCTCACCTGACAATAAGGATCATAAATAACACTACAATACTTTCGATAATTTAATAAAAAATACAATGAAATAACTAGCTAAAAAAATGTTTCCGACTGCGTCAACGCTACCACTACAAGAGGAACCCCAATGGGAGGAACGTAGTCCTACGTTAACATATGATAATTTTTGTAAGCCTTAACCAAATATTAAACAGGATATTTTTCAGCTATATTTATTTTAATTTGAAAAATCTCGTGATTGTAATTTTTAGTTAACTCAATCTACGAAGCAATCAAAATAATTATATGTCCTTTCAGTTCCGCTTTTCTGTCGCATAATATTAAAGCAACTTCTTCATAAAAGTGTTTTAACATGGAAAGTAAAATTTTAATTACCTCAGCATCAAAAAATTACCTTAAAATCTAATGCTTTTGGACAAGATCACGAACTTACTTTGAATAAATTATTTTAAAGTATAAACTAACTTGACTACTCTTCACATTAAGGGAATTTTTTCAAGCCAAGAATAATTATTCGGCATATTTATATAAATATACTGTGAAAAAAGTCACATTTGAAGAAACACGTCACGAAAAACCGTCGAGACTATTCGTATCCCAGCTATGCAGACACATTAGTTATTTGATAGCAGCTGCAAGCTTGAAATCGAGCTGTTTTGTTGTTCAAGAAAAAGGAAATGCAGCTTTTACTGTCTTTCTTTTATGGCATTTCTTATTGTCTCGTCTGAAAAACAATTTTATAACTTGTTATTTGGGGTCCTTTCAATAGTGAAAGTATAAGATTTCAACCATTAAACTTTAGCTTCAAATTCTCCTCAAGGTTAATAAAAATATAATTAAGATAGATCAGAGATTGCTCGAACACATGTAAACATTTTCTCTACATAGTATTGATTAAAATAACAAAGGATGATGAAGTAATTTAGTTGTTAAAAAAATTGTTAGCTGGAAAATGCTTTTATTATGTTGTTATAAAGTTTAAACTGTATAAGCTTCTTTAGAAAAACGCAAGGTTATGGGGAAATATGTATACAGTAAAACTTCGATTAACCGCCACCGTCCGAACCAGGGCTGTGACGGATAACCGAATGGTCAGATAACTGAATGGACGGATAACAGAAATTTCTCAATACATAGTACAGTGACGTGATTTTACAGTTGGCTTGGGACAAAAATGAAAATAAAATTCTTTAAAAGTGCAGACATTTTGTATTTAATTTTAGAAAACGATCAGTATATATCAAATATAGGAGTAGTAATGTACGGAAATGTATGGTAATTATATAAACGTACATTACTTTGACGATGACGGATAACAGAAACTGACGGTTAATCGAAGTTTCACTGCATTTTATTTACATCTGTTTTCTTTAATATTTGCCAATGATTTTGAACGAAATTATTTTAACCTTAAGTCTCTTGTTTCATCTTTAAATTTCAAACACGTTTCACTGGAAAGGATATAATTAAGACAATAAACGTAAATTCATCGATAATAACATCAATGTCTACGTACGGGATGTATAACACATTTCATGGCTGTTGTTTTTCTCGTTCGATTCTTATGTATAAAATCTTATTACATTTTTCCTCAGAATGCAGCAAATTGAAACATTTCAGTGCAAGTTGATAAAAGAAGTTTTAAGTAGGAAAATAATTTCTCCGTGTTGTGTTTCACAGAAAGCGAAACGTGACGAAAATCATGCAAGCTTTTATATAGATAAAACAAACAAAAATCTATTTTATAACTGTTGTTTTATTTATCATAAACATAAGCCTACTTCATCTAAATCTTGCATATAAAATCGGATTATATTTTCTTCATTTTCCCCTCAAAATGTAACAAACTGAAACCTTGAAGAATGTTTCGATACGAAATATCTAACATAAAATTAAGCTTGTTTTGTGGCAAAGACCATCTTTAAGGCTATAAACGTAAATGCATCGAAAAGTACATCAATATCTACGTATCTAATACATAAAGCATATTTTGTAATTCTTTCATTTATAATAAATATTGACACTGCGATTTTTTTCTCATCTAAATTTTACATATGAATTTCATATTTTCTACCTCTCCTCCTTAAAATTAAAACAAGTTAAAGCATTATAAAACATAAAAAAA
>BGPR01000023.1:1777790-1794942 GCA_013235015.1 Araneus ventricosus
AAAGGTACCAATGATAATGTTACTTACCATATGCTAATATCTACGCATCTGATATATAAAACAGATCTCGTAACTGTTGTGTTATTCACCACTAATTCCTACTAATACTAATTCCACTATACTAATTCCTCTTCCAAATAATTTTACGTGACTACGTTCTCGTCTTCTCCTCAAAACTTAGCAAACTGAAACATTTAAGAACACTTTAATAAAACCAGGCGAAAGAGAAAAAAACTCTCCTCGGGTTATATTTCACAGAAAGGGGAATTTACCAAAAAATCATGCAAGCCTCTTCTTCCTTAATCCGGCGGAAGTTCGTTAAAAAGTTTCTATGTGCCCACAGTTTTCCTAAACTTCCACAACAAACTTCATCCCCCAGTAGAGAATTTCTTTACCACTTCCCATACAGACAGAAGACTCCCTTTTCCTTTCAGCCTCGGTATTTTTACCCAACTTTTTCATCGCAAGACACCCTCTCTCCCACACACATCCTTTAGAACGAAACATCGCCTGCAATTATCCTGAGAGTCAGCTCCCCTTACTTTAATCGTATCCTAAGACCATACCAGAAGAGGACAAAAAACTAACAAAAGGATGATAGGACAAGAAACAAGGGAATAAGGAGTCAGGCGAAAGGAGTAATTAGCTGACATGTTACGATTGGAAAATAACTGGATTTTTCGTTTTTGTTTCCTATTCCACTAGCCCCCCCCCCTCTTCGGTACTTCTTGATTCTACCCCTCCCCTCCCCCCGTTGTCCTGTTCCACAGCTGTTCGAGCGCCAATAACCTTTCGATTTGTTTTTCCGAGTCAAAGCAAAGGGAATTTGTTTTGTAGCTTATCCTTTGGTTGATTGCGATTTCGTTGTCCTTGGTTTGGCTTTCAGGTTTTTCTGTTGGGGCATAGAACTACACCATTCGAAGATATTTCTCTATTTTTATTTGTATCTGTTTATTTATTTAATGGTACTGAATCAAACTAATATATATATATTATTGTTGATATATATATTGTTGAGCAGTGCAAGTTATATTGAATATATTCTTAAGTCTTTATGTATTAAAATTATGTAGGATAATTCTCTACATCTACAACCAATTGTAGTCGTTGTAATAAGTTATTTTGTTATATCGGGGTGGTTATCCTATTCCCTCCTGGAATCCTATTTATGAAGAATTTTTCGCAGCCTCAAATACAGAAATCTCTTAGTAACGCGGTCGATATCAGACTAGAGGACTGCCGGATTAGTGAAATCTCATTTAACTCTTCTTGCGAGGGGCACGGTGCCATTTGGAAGGGGCGACATATGGAGCACGCTAAGTCGTTTTCACCACCCTCTGCTTCAAATTTCCACTCATTTTTCTTAAATTATTACTTTAAGGTATCCGCATACGTTCGAAAACTCATTTTTGACCGAAAATCATAAATTTTTAATGTCTTATCTGAAAGCCTATTGTTTTTAGTTTTCAAAACAGTTTTTATTTTACATCTATGATGATCAGAAGTGAAATTAGAGACATTTTAGTAGAACTTGACAGTTGAAAATGGAGTGGTAAATAATACGATAAAGAAGCATTTTTCATTGTTTTTACTTAAGATATTTAAATTTTATTGTTTATTTTTGTTTTATACTATTTTACATATACCAGGTATTATTTTGAAAGATTTTCAGTGTGAATTTATTTGCTTTCTATGACATTGTTGCAAATTTAGGTAATTTTGAATCATTGCAGTATCTTGATTCTCCGTTAATGATGTAATTTTTGATAATAAACGTAGGAAAAGTACATAAATTGTACTTATAGTCAATATCAATCATTAAAAGTATCTCTAGATCAACTAATAGGCATTATAAAGTTATTTGACTGAAAAACAATATTCAAATCTATCGATGGCGGCTGAATGATTGAATGCGATAATGACACATAAGGCGCAAGAAAACGATTTAAAAAAATTTCCAATAAGAAAATTTTTAAAAATGTGCTAAGCTGGCAAAAACTAAGGACTAGCCTACAAAACTGGGGAGTATTGAAGAAAAATTCTTTTTTTTCTCATTGTAAATTAAAAAACATAAACTTTAAACTCATTTTTCTCGAAATGTGATTTTTTGAAAAATTTTAATTTTTCAAACACGATAACTAAAATTCAACTTAAAATATCCGTCTAAAATTTGGCATACATATTATTTATTATATTGTCTAGGTAATGAACCAAAACATAAGTGAAATAATGCTCCATTAAAAAGTTATGTATCTTTTAAGGTTTGAAAAAAGGCCAAAATTCTTTAAAAATTCATGATTTCACACTAAAACTCTTATAATTTACATGTTTTTAGATATATTGCAAAACCTTTGCTTTGGACCTAGCCAATAGTTGAAGGATTATATATGCTAAAGGATTTATCATTCTGATCATTTCTTTTTGAACGAGGGTGTTTGAAAAAAGGTCAAATTTAGTGCAAAAAATCTAAGTTTTTTCAAATTTTTAAAAATATATTTAATTCATTTAACTTTTTTCTATGATTTATTAAGTTTTAATATAAATGTCATATAAAAATACAAAAATATTGCTTCAAATATCATTATTTAAAAAAAAGGCCTCCGAACGTAGTCGGATACCTTAATATGTTAAGGAACCATAATAGAGAGAAAAGGAGATAAAAGGACAGATAAAATAGAAAAAGTAAAAAATGTATTCGGCATATATGTATAGAATAAAGAAGCATCTCCTACGTAACGACTTAGAATTTTCGTCGATCGTGAATTGGTCACCAATTGTATAAAATTTCTGGTAGTTTTCATTGAAAGAGTCGAAAAATCTTCTCACTGTACCTAACTTATCAATTTTTCTGCGTGTGTCCCTCTTCAGGAGGTACAATAAATTCCCTTTGCAAACTTGGAGGGGAGGGGTACTTAGTTCGCCGACGTACGCGAGCACAAAAAATGTTTAGAATGGAAGGTGGAACTCAGACTGAACGAATCGGTTAGACTTATTGTACTCGGGGATGTTCTTATTAGGTTGGGGGGGGGGGCGAGATTAAGAAAGAACAATTGAAAATTCACAGCAAGAAAAAATTCATCGGCGTGCAGCGCCTCCTACTAAGGGTAAAAAAAACTCATTTTGATAGAAAAATTATATTTATTGCACAAAATACACATACACAATATTACAGTAATATTATTACACAATATTACAGAAAAGGATATTACAGGTATGATACAGAAATTGATATTACAGGTGTTACGCAATAATATAGAAAACGATACTATATGTATGAAATAAATATTACGAAACTTGACCAGCACACTATTGTTTACTTCGCGCCAAGGTCGAAGACATCGTCAGGCAATGACTTTTTTCTTCACTTTTAAGCTCCCCAGTCGCCTTTATGAAAACGACAGACTACCGAAGGGACTGGATTGACGAAGTATCGAATTATAGAGACATCACTGTATGCATAGTAAGTAAGGAAAAAGAAATATAACGATTAATTTTCTTTAAAGAGATTTATTTAAAAGAAAAGGCAAAAAAATACTTGATTTGGTCTAATCCCATTTGCTCTAGCATATCTTGCCAAGTCAATGAGTCAAGGACTCATTATCACCCTGGGACAGTCATGTAGACCCTGAGGTATAAACCTGACTTATCTCCACTACATGGGGGTCATTTGACTGGGAATTCTGTGGCTGTTTATGTATACAAAAGACTTTTATTGTATATTAGCACATCCCATACTAGGTGGGTCGAGCATCTATCAACTTTATCTCTCTCTACCAGTGTGGGTCGAGCAATTGCATGGACAACAAGCTGTAATTAATTATTGCCCATGCTCGGCGCAATGCATGTCAAGATATTTGACTTCATGAAACCCGCAGGAGTTTGGGAAGTGGCGGATCTTGGGCACCCCAGGCTGTACTCGAGCTGCCCTGGTGGTTTTGATTTGTGCTGCTCCTGTTCCACAGGGCTGGTTCCCCGGAATGACCCCGGCATGCTGGCGACTCCATCGACCTGTTTAAGGACTTACACCATTCAGGGTAGGCTGGGGGCGGTGTGGGTCCCTATTATGTTCCCAGAAGACTTTCACTGGAAATTGGCTCGTAATTGTGTTTTGTTTGAAAGAAATCCAGGAAACATTCCAGCAGCTAGTCCGGCTGCAGCGAGCAATCGTTTCTAAAACTTGAGATTCACGAGCGCTCCGTTTCACGCCATTTAGAGTCCGTTATTCCAAAACCAGTCGTCAATGCTGAAATCTGATGATAATTCGGCAGTGTGGTCGACATGTTTGGATTTTCCTCCGGTAGGTTTTCCATTCGGGGCAGTAGGTCATAAATCTGAAATACGAACGTAGATAAGGGGGAGCAAGTCTCTCTGACGAAAGTGAAAATCATAAAATGGGATAGGGGAGCGAAGTTCTCTCGGGAAAGCGGGAGGGTATATCGTTTTCAAAGCGGGAGGAGGGGTTAGCACAGTAGATCGGGGATATTGAAATGATCGGTATTGCTGTGCCGATTTTCCACTTATTGAAAATAATCGATATTTTTTTTTAAAAATCGATTTTTTGATGTCATTTTTTAAATAATCGATATATCGATTGAATAAAAAAAACTACTCATTTTTTTTAATCTAAGAAAATAAGATCTTTTTTTATTTAGATGCATGACATGATAATTTTTGAATTTAAACAAACCAGTGAAAATTTAGAACATTCGTAGTTTAGTTTATTATCCACTAAAACTTAAGATAATATTTTTAATTATAGGTTTAGAAATCAGAAGGAGGCTGTTATAGTTTCTTTCAGAAAGTATAAAAAAATCATTTACATATAAGATGAATTTAATGAAGAATGCTGCATTGCATAAAATAATTTATACGAATTCTTTCCTTTTTAAGGCAATCATTATAAAAAGACGAAAAAAAATATTTATCTGAAGAATTGTATAAGAAATGTGGAAGGAATATAACGCATGACAGCCATTAATGCAAATAACAGATTCAGAACAAGAATGGAAGTAAAGAGAAAAAGCGCACATACATAATTCTGTGTTTCGACCCTTTTTGATCTTGACGAGAGTAGTCCCCTGATTGAATGCGATCTTCACTCTAAACCATGCCGCTCACTCACTCTGAAAACCAAACGATAAATTCAATATCATCGCAATATGAACTAAACTATCAGCACAGTTATCGGCATCACATCGAGTTTTAAGCCTTAAAAATCTTCCCGATGTGATCTCGATTTGAAGCCAAATTGCGAAGGATAGATTGCTAAATCTTGGAACTCAAACTTTTCCAAACAGAAATTTATGTTTGATTTCTAGTGGTTATAATAAATTCTTTTTCTTTCTATGTGTTTCTGTATCTCTTTTTTTTTATTGCGTAATTGCCTTGTATTCTTCGCACATACATTGAAACTATAATTGAATTTATGATTTAGTTTTTCATTTCCTGTTCTATCTGCGAACGGGTTTGGACAGACTCATAACTGCTATCGATTATTTCGATTCAATGCAACGAACTGTTTAACAACGAAGCCAAGTCCAACTAACTCTGACAATGTTAAGACTACTATTTCGATGCATCGTCATTTTAACGCCAAATCTGGAGCCAAAGCAATCCTTTGCCAACAATCTACACTTATAAAAGGCAATGTTTGTGTGTGTTTGTGTTTGCGCGATGTCCAGACGAATCTATCGCACTTACAGTCATGAAATTTGGCACACAGGTAATCGTAATGGTGTCTCAATGCACCTCTAAGCTCGAATTTTAAAATTTAATCTAGAATTTTTTTTATTTAATGTTTTGTGTTGTTTCGTGTCATTTTCGGTACGTTTACGTCTGTAGTATCTTTTCTAATGATCCTTGAAAAACAATCAATACACCGTCGTCTCGAGAAAACAATTTTCGTTCTAATGAAGTTTGTTTTGATTCCTTACGTAATTTACTGAATTTTGAGAAATTTTTAAATAATAGTCACTTTTTGCTAATATTTTTAATTTTGAATTCTTAATTTCTTGCATCCGAAGTTCTAATGACACTATCATTTTCATTTTTTAGGTAATAACTGGAACATTTCTCATTCATTTAAAACAAGAACTGTCAAAATATCTTTTATTGTTGACTTTTAATTAATCTCTTTCTGAAGTGTTAAATATTTTCAATCCATGATTCTTCGTAACCAGGTCGCGGTATTGTATTCCCAGTAAGCATTTCGTCGAAACCACGTGACGTCATAATCTCTTTGCTTTCAGCGAGATTTGAGATTTCGTACCATTCGTTGTCGCATCGACATCATGCTTTTAATGTGTTTGTTTTTATACTTTTTGATAGTCGAGCATAAAGGCTGATATCTTTAGTTACAGAAGACATGTTCATCCTGCGTGCACTTTCGCTGAAACTGAAAAAAAAAATGAAATATGACCTCCAGGAGCTATTTACATAATGTGGCTTCAAAGTTTAAACCTGAAGCTGAAGATTGTGGGCTTAAAAATGTTATTGAAATTCAGGATGTTACGGGCAACGCCGCGAGGGTACTGCTAGTTCTAAATAATAACCGTGTTTGGTTTACTTTAGCAATAATAAATTTTTCATGCAAGAGATATTTTTTTTCTTTTTCTTTTACGTAATTTTCCCTTGGATTTTGGAATACTCATTGAAACAAATAATTTTTACGATTTTGCGTTTTATTTCCTGTTTCTTTCCTGCTCTGAAATCTGCTTGAACTGAAAATATAAATGTAATGCTTCTACTGTAAACCTTCCGAATAGTTATTTTTATTTCGTCTAATTGTGATCAGCTGTACTACCAATTGCACTAAAATTCTAGTTGCATATTTTTATTAAATTGTACTTTCATACATGGAAAATAAAATAAAAAGTTTAGTTCGTTCAAGTAGTGAATTAATTTTTAATAAGTATAGACTTTGAAATCAGGATTTATTTGAAGCTACTTAATTTAAATTATTAAAGATATTACTGTGTTTTTTTTGTGAAAGATGAAAGAAACTGATGTTTAATATATAAGCAGAATTGAAGCTAAAACTTTAAAATTCACTCCATTAATTTAAGGAATGACGGAATTCATTAAATATTATGATAGATTGTGACAACTTTTCTTAAGCGAACTGCTATTTCAGCATTTTATACTCTGATGAAAAGATTAATACCATTATTTTTTTTATTTTATTTGAAGAAAAAAGTAAAAAATATGGTTATTGTTTCAAATGAAAATTAAGCAAGATATAAACTGAAGATTCCTTTCATTTGGATTAATTTTGATTAGTCATTGTATTTAGAGGCGATTTATAATTCAAATAAATAATAAAATTTCCTTATATCGGGAAATATCGATTTATCTTAGACGATATATCGCGATATTGAAATCTGATCATCGCCCAGCACTAATGACCGGTTGTGTCGTTTTCACGAAGTCTCAATGAATAATACACCTAAATTGATGGGCTGAAAACTGGAACTGTCTGGTGAGATACGCTCCAAATGATGTGAATGCTCCGATCGTGAATGCCCAGCTTTAAGCGTAAGTCGGCATACCAATTTCGAATAATAATAACTATTTAACCCTTTCGCGCTCATTGGTTTCGCAGCGAAACCACACATTGAGTATTTTTTTACCGCGCATGGGCGAAACTTAGAGTCATTTTTCTTTCATAACTTAAGAGCCAGATCTATAGGGCAACTGATATAAAAATTCCAGTTCAATACCGTTAATATTCAGAAAGATATATGCATTGCAAGACCTAAATTGCTTTCGATCTCTAAGACAGACAAAACGATGAGGGTTCTTGCACAAATTGATATTTTTTAAAATTGAATCTTCGAAAGTAATATTGAGTTTTATTATGGTTGAATATCCTGAACACTCACGTATACTCATAAATTAAATACATAATTTAAATTGCATTTCGATGATAACTTATTCGGAGGAAAAATAGTCCTTTACCATTCATTGGTTTCACTGTGAAGCCACAAATTTATTAAAAATAAAAAATTCTAAATTTTTTCCCTTTGCATATTTATGATCAGCTACATGTCCAATACTCATTTTTGAAATAAATTTAGTCATTTTCAAAACGAAGCGTGTCTTAACCCTCTGATTCCTAAGGCCATTGAAATAAAGGGAACTCAAAATACGGGAACGACCGAGCTCCTTTATCAAATATAAGGGAAATTCACTTTCTCCTTCAAAAACCACAATGACAGCTGGCTTTGTCCGAATTGTAAGAAAACTCCCCTCTTCCCCAAACACATCTGGGCGAGCCACTCTAAAGAGGAAAGCACGCGCCGCGGGTGTGAAATCAATCACACTTAACGAAAGGGGTGGAAATTTCAGAGAGATATTCGGACGTTTCGGACGGCTAACGTCTTTTGCTTGAAGGGGCATATTGGACGGTCCCGTATCGATAGAGTTAAAAGGGTTAAGTATATAGACATAACCGTCTTTCATCAATGCCATGCCTAGAGCAAGTGGGTTCCTCTAGTGGCTCATAGATCGCAGAAGATTCTCAAGATTGGTATTAGCATAAAAATTAACTACAATGAGTATTCCTTTTTAAAATTAAATTATTCTTTTGATTTCGTTTATCCCCTTCAGACCTAGTGTCCGGTATACCAGACATCAAATTTCAACTGCTCCTATTAATTCAATAATTCACGAAACTACATGCTGTTTGTTTCTTTGATTCTCAATTTTCTTATCAATATAATCCTTGCAAGAATTTTTCGTTTCGGGCATGGAATCATTTCATTTTTTCAGTTTTTCCAAAAAAAATCGAAAAAAATCATAGTTCTTCCCAAAATGGAGCTCGGTGGTGAATTTTGTTTTTCAAGTAATTTCTTGTTTTTAATCCTTTTTTTACCGTTTAAAAGGCTTCTACAATATTTTATTATCCTTTCATATCCATTTTAAAGTGAAATTTGTGTGATTTTTTGTCTTTTTTCAGTTGATATATCCGGTAATTTTCTGGTACCGGACATGGGGTAACTTTCTTAATTTTTCATCTACAGGCTTGAAATTTCAGTTATGATTTAATCTTTGCAGTAGTACGCAAGTACGCCAAAGGAAAAAAAATTCTAACTCCATTATTTCTTAATTCCGACTGATAATCTTTGTTTATTTATGTTTGATTTGTTAAGTGCAATTGTCAGCATAAAATTATAACGTGGATAAGAAAAATCGTCACTTACTTGAATTGAAGCTTAAATAAATATTTTCTACATTTATGACGCATGGTAAAACAGAATATTAAAATTGAAAGTAAAACGATTCCTGTAATTTGCTATCAATTTAATTATATATCGCATATGTTTTTCCGCTTTTTTTCAGAGTTTGAGTTAAATGAAGCTTGATGGCTTAAATTTTTGAATAAACAATTTCGGAAAAATCACAAAAATAAAATTGCTTAAAAGGTTAGATATTTTTTCATTAATATTTAATTTTAAGTTGTACTTTATAATATTAAAATATTCTCTTCGATAACATGACATCGTATTTAAATAAGAGTAAGCAAGGCAAAATTTATACTAAAAACGTACTTCAAATGTCAAAGAGGAGAAAAATTATTAATATAAATAATATCAGCAATTTGTGAAATCAATTACCCGAAATATATTAATAAGTAATTTCATATTCTATGATCGTAAAATAATATTTTTAGAAATAATTATTTCGAAATTTAAAATTAATATGATATGAATAATTTTAAATAAAAGTAGTAAAAATATTTCCTTATGATTGGCATTAATGTTAATTAAATTTCTTCTTCTTTAATATACAAAATTTTAAAAGTATTTGAATTCTCTGAAAAAATGAGGGATAAAAAATTGTGATCGGGAAATACATTTCTTCAAGAAATAAATTAATTTGAAATATTTATTAGTGCTGAAAAATTTCTGAAATAAGATTTTTTTATGAATAATATTCTAGAAATATATTCTTTTTTAAACAATATTCTTCGCTAATTATCAGGGAAAAAATGTATTTTTATTATTATTTTAGTCTTGCTTTATGGAATTAAAAGAAAGTATAAAATGTAGAACTAGTTTCAGAACATCACAAATGCAAGATAAATTTTTATTATATTATTTTAAATTATAAATCTCATGAAATTATTTAAAATTCTGCTTTCCACTGAATTTTTAAAAAATCGTTGAGACTTTAATTTAGTAAAATGTACAAAAAGAGAACCCAGGAAAAATATATTTCTTGAATTTGAAGTTGAACGAATGTATATCTATTTATTTTTAATTAAGAGTGACTTCAAAGTTAAAGAGACCGTTAATTATTTGTTTTGAAATATTATGCCCCATTTTGATACTACAGCAGGTCTATTATGGGGTCGATCCTTTCAATTTTAACACTTTTCCGAGGACGAGAAATGCAGCTGAGCCTTATGACCCTTTTACAAACTTCCACACCACTCCAACGTGACATCCTTTGACGCCGACGGATTTATAGCGTGTAACAGGATGTCATGTTTGAGGAACCATTTTGTACTATCAAGTATCGTACCTTGGCCATCCAGCATAAAAGTGAAGACGCTTTCCCTGTTACTGCAGCCCTGTTGGCAATTTTAAAAAATAACGTGGACACCAATTTTCAAATGCTTCTGAAATATAATTAGTGATTTAACTGCATTTCATTTAAGTTATTAATATTACTAACTAATCAATACAAATTTGATGTTTACCATCATTTTCAATCAACGCATCAAAAAATAATGAATACAGGTGCAGTAAAACTTCGATTAACCGTCAGTTTCTGTTATCCACCATCGTTTAAAATAATCTAATCTGTCATTTCTATACATTACCACTCTTACACTGCAGTTTATACTGATCATTTTGCAATTTAAATACAATAATATGTATGTATTATTCACTATTAAAGTGTTATATTTTCATTTTCATCCCAAACTAGCAGTGAAATTACGTTACATTTGTATTATGCATATGAGTGGTGAAGGTTACCGATGTGGCGGTAAAAGGTACGAGTTCGTGCAGGGTATGATTAATCACAGGCAGAGTGATGGCTGTGACATAAGATTCTAAATACTATCAATACCGTACTTCACACTATGATTGACACATACACTCACTTCCTTCACAAGGGTTACTTCATGGTGACACAGTGCAGACAACACGGAATAAAAACACAAGTTTTAGAACGGTAACACATTTAATAGAACAACAATTAAGTTAAAAACATGAATTATACTACTACATTATATAACCACACGCGCGGTGAGATAACAAAAAATGAGAGATTGATCAGGTGGAACATCGCCTTTAAATACTGCAACAGCCTCTTCGCCACTGGTTAGCAGATGACATCACCAAAAAAGGCGGGTTGGATGCGCATGCAATTATAGCTTACGACACAGCTGGCGATGATGCCACAGTTTTAAGAGATTACTGTTATCCGTCACAGCCTTGATCCCGACGCTGACGGTTAATCGAAGGTTTACTGATGTCTGATTTATAAGCTAAAGGTAACAAACTGCTTTCATTTATCGTAGTATCGTATTCATTTATTTCATTCATCGCTTGTATATATAAAAGATTATGTATTTAAAAAAATGGTTGTATATGAACATTTTAAAGAAAACATAAATGCCAGTCCTGAAATAATTTTTTTACCATGTTTGATGGTATTCCCGAGATCGCTGAATTACGGGAGTGTACAGGATGATTTGAAGGGGTCAGATACCGTGCATTTAAATACTATATGGCATGCGTAGTTACGTTTATAATGAAACTATGTTGTCACTTGAATTTAATTCATTTGGCGGGCTACAATATTTAAACTGGGGATACAAACATCAATCTGCTTCCATATAAAAGAACTTCGATTTTAATGTAAAATCGCGTATGAATATTGATTAAAACTATCCTGTGATATTATACAGGAAAACTAACAAAAAATAAATTTAAAAATTTGTAGAGCTAAAATAAATGTATAAAATGGCCGTCTGAAACGAAAATGAGAGTACATACGTACACATGTATTTAAATCTACTTAAAATTATTATAAATACGATTCTGTTTGACCCGAATTTCGACCAGTTTATCTCCAAGGCGGTGACAGATATTCCATTAAATCTGAAAACACTTTTTAGAAAATCATCATTGATGCGTCCCAGAATATATTACAAGGAACTGAAATAACCTAGTAACATAAATAACGAAAAATAATTGAAAAGACGAAAACCCTCTTCCAGTTTAGAAAGACGAATTCGAATTCAAAAGCCAGCACAACTCAAAATAAACTTAATGAAACCAGTTTCTTTCAAAACAAGCTACACGAAAAACAACAACATCTGGACCATAGCAAATTTTCGCCACTCCAAGCGCGCCCAGTTTTACCATTGAATATTTGATGGACATATATGGATCTTATCTGGAAAAGCATCATTCCTCTCTTCATCCATTACAAGACATGAAACCCTAAAAATAGGTCCCTTGGCGACAAGAAAACGTTTAAAAACCGTGAATACCTAAAAAGATCATCTACGCCCAGAAACGACAGTACGTAACGCTGAGTGATAGATAGACAGATACCCGTGGAAAGTGGACCAGTTGGAAGTAACCCGGTGTTTAAAGATGGGTGTCAAATTGTATCCTGAAGAAATGGTGTTATAATAGTCTTTAAATTGCAACGGAGGCTTGCAATTTGGCGGGAGGACCTCGGGCCATTACTTGCTAAACGCGTGAAAACGCCTGTAATTTTCCAACTCCCACCAGAATTGGGGTGAAAAATTCAAATTTCGTACCTTGGACACACACGCCCGGTTTAAGTGGGTGGGATTCAACGGATACTATAATCTCCATGATAAGATGTCCTGTGATAGAAGGCCATTATCTCGCCTTCCCTCCCAACTTCAATTTTTTTTGGCCTGCAAAGCTATCGTGTTGGAAGAAATAATTATGTATAACCACTCTTGTGGGATGTTATTATAATATTGGTCAGAAACGTCGATACTCTAAGATGAACTTTAGAATTTAGGAGTATTTAAAAAATTTAATGTAGTTAATGTTAAGTAACTTTCGTGTCTGAAGTTTTCTAACTTTACCTATGATGATTTAATGAGTTTATGGTTATTGTCACGAGAGTCATTACTAATGAATTATGTGTACATGTTTTAAAAATTGATAGCAATATTGACGTATAGTTAGTTATACGTGAGTAGTATCATTCCAAATCATAATTTTACCCAAAACGAAATTACGAGAAAGATAAAAATGCTAAAGCGTTGTTATTAGTAATTCAATTGTTTAAAGTGTTGGTTGAGACTTGATGAAGGTAATGTACACGAGTGACTTTGGGAGGTTGCCTAAATTTATCGCAAACAGTTAAGAATGCATGAATGGTATCATAATTCGTAAGCTTATAATTAGTAATGCTTTTATTCACTTTCCGACTAATTTCTGACCTATAATTCTTAGGCCTCAATGAAATTTAATTGTTCTGAAAGGAATTAAATTATACAGATTGTCCACTAAAATCCTTCTACCCCACATTAACTTGAGAATGACGACAAGTATTGCCACAAACTTGGTGTCTAGGTATAGTACAGTGACCATGCGCTACACGGTAAGATCGGTTACAGCGTCACCTTGCGGTAAATAACGGAGTTAGCGTTCCTTTCTCGAAAACAGTACACGATACGCGAAAAAGTCAATCATATAATTGTAGAGCGTCTTTGATTTAGTACGAAAAGACACCTTGAGCGCAATAATGCTAAGAACAAAACCCTCAAGTGAATGACGTGCCTGGATTTTTCGATTAAAATGGGAGGGATAAAACGGGCTTAAGACAAATGGCATGGCTAGCCTTCAAGTGAATTGCGGGCTTTAAAATCCATTTCGCATCGTGTAGGATTGAAAAAGACGTCACATCACAAAAGTGCACTTAAATAAAAAATGTCATGCGCAGTTATATTTGTCGTTTGTCTTGATACTGCCCCATTCAAATCGAAAACTCAAGTTAATGAAATATTGTGCAATATCTTAGAGTATTACTATAAAATTGGTTTAAAATCAAATAATGAATACTACGAAATTATTTTCAAATATTAAAAATACAGAATTATACATGCTGTCCATATATTTAATGATTTTAAAAAAAGAAAAATAATTTTCCTAAATAAAGAGAAAAAATTCTAAAATTACTAAATCACTCAAACAAAAATAACCTCTGAGAATATTTCTATTTTAGAAACAATTTTTTAACATCAACCTATTTCGTCTTTCACAATTTTGATTGTGGCTTTGAGGAAAAACATATTTCGATTATCGTTAATAATATATTCCATAAATAGCAATAAATATGAAATATCATTATTAATTCCCGTATGTTTTATAAAAGCAGCATTAAAATGATAATACAAGATAATATTATAATAAGCATAATTTTTAACTTGACATAGCTATTAATGAATTTAATTGAAATAGCTATTATTTTTTTAATTCATACGAATTCATCATTTTTAACTCATCCACTCATAAGATGAAACACATTTTTTTCAAACAAATCAAAACATATCAAATTAATAATAACTTAATGTAGCGTTCACATTTCCCTCCGATTTTCAGAAAATTATTTTTCTTAAGTAAATTCGAGATTAAAATGGAACCAGTAAGGATTCTACGCTACTCTCAAATGATTAACTCGGGAAAAGACTGTTATTCCTTTGGTTTTCAATTGTAGATATTTCGAAGAATCAGTACTTGATTTCCAAATTTACCTTTAATACGTTACACATTTTTATAACCTTGCAAGAGGCCAATTATTTTGAGGGAATAAATTTGAGCTCTTAGGAACGAAGTTTTGAATTGGATAAACCGCAATTTTGTGTATGTATTTGAAACTTAAAATTCTCAAGATTATATTTCCCATGAATCATTTAAAAAATATATAAAAATAGATAGCAGTTATTTGCTTCTGAACTGCACATGAAATACGGAACAGCCTGTTTGGCCTCTCAAAGGGTCAGATATTATAAAGTGTAAATGTTGTTTGCTTATTATCAAAAAACATTCCCACACGATGAGGTTTTAGATAAAGATTCGGTAGCATCTACAAAAATGCTTGGCGAAGAATAAGTAATTGAAAACCTTTTAGCCATCTGAGAGAGGATCGAAGTGCCTGCTAAACGGACGCTGGCGGGAAAGTGGAGTCGCGGCTTGAGGCTATCAATAACCAACATTAATTTTGGTAGATGCGAAATTGGAAAATACTAAGATGACCATATGATAGGATTATATAATGTGAGTTTTCATTAACCTAGAATTGAAATATCTCTCTAAAGCCTCACTAGATGTCGCTACGAATGCATGCAATGAGAGAGGGTATAAAAAGAAATTGTTTAACGTCACTTCCCCTCTTTTTCAAAATGTTTTTGAAACTGTAATATTTAACCGAATATAGTATTTTCATTGCTAATTATTGAATTTGCATTTATGTGATGAAAAAGCATCATTATTTCTACGAAAGTTTCTTCAACATTAAAAAATTGACCTAAGCCATTAATAGAGGGTTTGGAACATGAATTATCGCTTAGCAATATCCAAATCGTTATCCTGGTACACTGAATTGGTAACCTTATTTGCCAGATAATAATCCATGTGATTTCTGTCTGTGGTGTCATATGATTGAGAAGAAACCGAAAGACCTTATTAGCCTCAAAAATGCATAACTGGCTCATTTTCAAGCATAAAAAAGAAAAACTTAAGTTTGTATCCCACAACATTTTGACAAGGTTGCGTTACGTTACCTCCAAAGTTTCTCACTTTCAAAACATTATTCACCATTATTTCCAAGCTCTTTTCAATTAAAAAAAAATTTGCGGTACAATGTGCTATTATTTAAAATTTATTTCAGCTCAATGTTGTCGGTAAATTAAAACTCACACTGCACAAAAATAAGATTTACACATAAGTGAACATTATCTTTGGCAAGTGAGATTGGGATATTTTGTATTGAATTCGTGTAGCATTTTGAAAATCATATTCAATAAAAATAAAAAAAATTCGAAATGGATGAAATATCAGAGAGTTAAAAATCAGAAAGTAATTGAATCAGACATATTCTTCTCTCAAATATGTTGGCATTAAATGTTTTGAAAGTTATGCTAATCCTAATTTTGTTTTCTGTAATTCAAACAAAATTAGTAGATATTTTGCCTGATGATTAATTTTTGAATTATATTATTCTAACTCATTGAAATATTTTTATAATATGCCTGTTCTGCTCTAATTTAGTAAACAAAACAGCAGCTTTGTTTCAAGCCTTAAATGCTGCAGTATGGTTTGAAATTATTTGAAAATATAATTCTTCTTGCTTATAGTAATGTAACAAATAAAATTTGTGAATTTGATAACATGCAATGCGTTAGAGTACTTGTCATAAATGTGAAATTCAGAAATTCTAACAAATTAACGAAATTCGTAAATGCAATTTATATGCAATACAAAATTTCCCTTAAGGCAGTCCAAATACTGTATACCAACAGAGTGGCCTGATGGATTAAGGCATACCAAGCCTGAGGAGCATGAATAGAAAGAAGAATTTTATGAGCTCTTCTGGCTGTACTATTAAGTAGAATTATTCAAAAAATTGGTATACCGATGTGCGCTTTAGCAACGAATTCCTCGATGATATCGGGATCGTTGCCGGAGGTTTTCTGCCAAACGAAACACAAATGTGAAGAATATTATGAGCTCTTCTGGCAGTGCTATTAACTATCATTATTCAAAAAATGGTACACCGATGTGTACTTGAGCAACGAATTGCTCGGTGCTATCGGGATCATTGCAGGAGGTATTCTGTCAATCTAAACACAAATGTAAAGAACTTAATGAGCTCTTCAGGCTGTACTATTAGCCAGAAGTATTAAAAAGAAACGGTAAACCGATCTCCGATTTAGCAGCGAATTGCTCGGTACTATCGGGATCGTTGCCGGAGGTTTCTGCCAAGCGAAACACAAATGTGAAGAATATTATGAGCTCTTCCGGCTGTATTATTAATCAGCATTATTGAAAAAATGGTACACAGATGTCCGCTTTAGCGACGAATTGCTTCGTGCTATGGGGATCGTTGCCGGAGGTTTTCTATTATTCTAAACACAAATGTGAGCCTG
>BGPR01000023.1:1794952-1836615 GCA_013235015.1 Araneus ventricosus
GCCTGGAGGTGGTACCCCAAGAAGACAGTCTGTCCAATATATTAGAGATAAGTGAGTCTTTTCAGATGATATCAAGGAACTCTTAGGTCGCTTTGATAAAAAGATGGAGCCGAAAGATGGAGTCCCTCTCTCATGAATCCTTCACCCATTGCATTTTAATATACCAAGTGCAAGCAGGACCACCGCTACAGGTGCAGTACTGTCAAGTCTTCAATTTTACCTTCCTTTTGGCGCTCTTATCTTTTTCCTTTTAATCGTCCCTTAGATAGTTTTACTCCTCTATCCTTATGTACTCTACATGTGTGATGTCAAGCTTACTCCTAATGAGGGAAGAAAAGAATAAACACGTACCAGACATAGGAAATGGTCAAGATGTACCTTCCACTGCCTAGATGTTTGTTCTCAGATGTTTTTTCATCCTCATACTGCATCTCAAATTTACAAGGTTCCTCCCGAAACAGCCCTCGTGTAGCTCAGAAACGGTCTTTTATATAAGAAATCAAATCAATACAATTGCTTGAAAATATCAAATCAGTCATGACTTAAATAAAACAAATCAGATCAATACAATGATTTGAACAATTCAAATCAAATCAATACAGTGACTTGAATAATTCAAATCAAATCAATCCAAAGACTTGAAAACAATTTCCAGTTTCTCTCCCTGAATTTCCGTTTTAGACCGTCCTTTGGAGACTTAACCCACCCATTACTTAAAGGTTAAATTGCATTCAATGTTTTGCAATTTAATAACATGATAACAAACAGAAGTTCCATAAATATTATCTTTATTTTAAAATTCTGCTTCAGAATTTTAAATGCGCCGTTTTCAGTAGTTATTGACAATAATAAGCTTCGTATAGGAGATTTTAACCACTATAATTTAAAAGAGGTGATCTTAAAATGAATGTGCATTTGAATAATTTTTAGTTTCTCACTTTCAAAAATATTAAAAATAATTATAATAACAAATCTAGAGACCACAGTATAAAATGTTACTCTAAGAATAATAAGCAAGAAATTTTATAAAAGCGTAAAATAATTTTAATAAATGAAGCTCTATGTTCTGTCAGAATTTCATAACATTATATTTTCTCTTCAAAAATAATCCCTCAAAAATGCGTTTTTAACTAAAGTAAATAAAATGTTCATTTTTTTAAAATTTTCTCTTCGAAAACTCTAAAACATTTTTCTAAAAAGAGTTGAGGAAGTTATTTATTAATAAAAATTGCATAACATGATTTATTCTACAAAAGGCTTAACAGTTCAATTCTTAAAATTGCATTGAATTACTTGCGAGCACTGAAAAACTTAACACTTTTTACATCAACTATAATTGCAGTAGGTTTAACAAACATCCCCATATAATCTAGGGATTATTATAAAAGCATTGTTGAATTTATTATTTGAGCACATTTTATCAATTTTTTCCTGAGAATTAACTGAGATTAATCTTTTTTTTCGCTTCACATTACCTAGGTAAAATAAAATTGATATAGATGAAAAATGTAAACTTTCTTATTCTCAAATGCTAATCTTACATTTTTTTTTCATTGAAATGAATCAAAACTAATTATCGCTACTTCGAAAATGTTAAGAATGTAATTTATTTCTCCTGATAAAGATAATGAAAATAATGTTATATTGCGTTTTTTTTAACCCAATATATTTTCCCTCTCTCGAATACGAAAGAGTACATGGGTCGATAATAGTGGTTACATTAAAATATTTGACATTAAAATAACTATATGAATTTAAATTATTAAATAGAACAAAAAAGAACGGAAGAAGAAATTGATTTATTCAATCAGACTGTAACTAATTATCCTCCGTCTGACAATGTTAGTTCAGTGGAATAATTTATATCTTTGAAAAATAAGTAATGATAAAGCATTCTAATCATGTCTTATTTTAAAATTTTACCTTTTTTCCAATTAGAAACATAGATATCAATAAAATACTTCCAATAAAATGCTGGATAATAAAATAACTACATATTAAACTTATTGATTAAAAATAAGAAAAAAATGGCAATGGTCTTCGATTAATGTGACGTCACATGACGTCACTGTAAAACAGGAAATGGTGTGCTGTTTCACTGTGTTCGAGCAGGCCTGATCCAATTTTAATAATGGGGATGAGGCACCGAATTTGGGCAGGTAACATAACTTAAATTCTATTAAATACTAGAAGATTTGTGACCGTCTAAGACGGGCTTTTAACCCACCAACAATATCCCAGATCTCATTGTCACAGATTTACTAACGAAAGTTGTAGTAGAAGATCTCATGCACATTGGCAGAGTGATTAGGAAATAAAAAAAAGCATAAAAACAGAACTGATGATTCAATTGACGCTAACTTTCGTTTCGTAAATAAAGTTACTTTTAACAATAACTTTCATTTTATCTGAGTGAAAATAATGTAGAATCCACTAACAGAAAAAAGTGCATTACCAAGATACAAAATAAAAAAAAATACTGAAAGAAAATTAATTCAAAAAGAATTTATAACGTTGAAGATAGCGACCTTCCTTTTAAATATTCAACTCAAAAATTAGTACGTAAAAGGAATAACAGGAAAAAATAACAGTGCATGAAATTTCATAACAATTCCAATGAATTATGTTTTGTTTAGCAACACTGAAATCAAAACTAATTACGAAAACTGGATTAAAAACAATTAGTAAGAAACTTTAAAAATACTTATAATCTGTTTCCTTCTAATGAAATCTTTCCTATTCAGACTTTTTACCAGTTTGTTGGATAATTTGAAGATTTCATAATTTAACAAAATGATTCAATGTTTCCCAAAACTCAAAGGGAAAAAAATACACAAAATAAACAAAAAAAAATGCTGAAAGATTTGGGAATATAAATTAATTCTGGTATAACTCCTATTTGATATTAAATTATCATAGAATCAAACAGCATCCTGTGTGCATGCTAACTTGTAGACAGATAATGGGAAATTTATGATCTCATAAGCTCCCAGAATCCCTCTGGCACATAGCCAAATTCCTGAGCGTTACCGAAATGTTTGGCCTTTTCTAATATAGTTTCGGGACGTGAACTAGGCAAATTATGTTATAACAATATAAATGGGTAGTATAAAATCCTTTTTAAGAGACTGCGCTACGTGGTTACAGTTAGAAACAAGTGTTAAGATATAGGTATCATCAATTTATTATTTTCAGAAAAGACAAAACGCCCTTCCGCTGTTCTAACTTAAATAGAAAAATGTGCTGATACAACCTGAGAAAAGAAAATTTTCTAGTTACAATTTACTATAAAACTTTTTTAAAAATGGTTTAAAATTAAGGTTTGGGGAGTTTTTTTACTATCGTCCAAAGGTTCCTTAGATTGGATCACAAACGGTTGCCTAAATAGAATAATTTAAATTAATGGGATTATTATCTTAAATTGCAGGAATAACTCCGTAATTCCAATTACAGGAATAATTCCAATGTAAAGCAGTCCATTCACATCTCTTCCAAAACGGAATTTCTGGAACGCGGGAAGGAAAAAGCAATCGTCAGTTTTGAAAACCGGTGGAAATTGGCATAACGGAATGGCAAAGCTGGAATTCCAACGAATCCAACACTTCATGCGCCAATTCCAGTTTGGAGTATCGATGCGAGGGTAGCGGCACATCAAAAGATCTGCCTAGATTGGGACTTCGCGTCGAGGGTAGAAATGAAACTCGAAATCTCCCGCGTAGGGGAAGAGGGGGTAGAATTCTGCGACTCTGAACCTTGTCTCAAAACAAACTTTGGAGCCTCCATGAATGACGTGCGTCATTTTTCGACTTGAATGGCTGAGACAAAAAAACAATCTTGGAACAAATGGAATGGAGTACAGATGAATTCCCAGCTTAAAGAGAGAACGATATCAGTAAATTGTACAAAGTTAAAAACTAATAAACATACGACTAGATTTATATTTTAGATTAAATGCCACACATGCGAAATTCATGAATAGATATAATAACTTTGTAATATAAAATATTGTAACTAAAATCTTCAACCTTATAATTCAGATTTAGAGCTAACTGCGGTTTTATGAATTATTTTTAAATGTTTTGTATCACGAGGCGCTGACTGTCTCGCGAAATGTGGTAGGATTGGAATTTAATTCCTATTTCGAGCTGGCAAGAGAGTTCTTCATAAAAATATATACGACTACATTTCTTCTTTTTGTAAATAGTTAAATAAATTATTTTTGATATAATAACTTTATAATATTAATTATTGTAACTAAAATCTTCAGTCTTATATTTCAGATACTAGAGATACTAGCGGCTTTATCAATTATTTTTAAATGTTTTGTATCACGGCGCACCGATTGTCGCGAAATGTGGTAGAATTAGAATTTATTTCCTATTTCAAGCTGGCAAGAGTTGTTCATAAATATATGTACGACTAAAGTACCTATTTTTGTAAATAGCTAAATAAATTATTTTTGATATAAATAACCATTATTTTTTTAGTCTGATGCTACAATATAAAGAATGTCACATTATCAAATACTTCAGTTACTAAAGTTTTACACAAACAGATTTCCTGTCTAGGATAAAATTTTATGATTAATAGATTATTCCTTCCTAACAATGAAATTAGTTCTACAGAAAACTTTAATGAATAAAAAAAAACACTTTATACATTTAATTTACAATCATCATTCCTAATGCTTACTTTTAGGAAAAATCAGCTATCTATTCAATTTATTCAGATTTTTCTCATCATATGTGTATATAATGGTGAAAAAAAGGCTTGCTACAAAAGGAGATTATATTTTCGAATATCTTTTGGTTCTATTTTTAGTGACGGATATTAATTAATTATATTTATTACAGAATAGAGGCATTTTTACTCTAACCAAATAATACTGTTAATATTTAGTTTTAATATACCATATTTAAACTGCGAATGAATTCTGTCAGAATTTTAATACTTAAAATTTAAAATAAGACTAATAACTTTAACAAAAAATATAATTTTTTTGAAAGTTAATTTAGGCATTCAACAGACTCGATTAGATTTAAAAAGACTCAATTATGAACATATGGAAAGTTACAAATTATGTTGAATGGCATTTCCTTCGACCTTATTGTGAAAATGAAAATTATGAGCAATTGAAAAGGAAATGCCTCATTTTTTATATCGCAAGAAATTTTCAAAAAGCTGGATTTCATTGTTAATTTAAATGTTAACTGTATTTCGGCTTTTTTGTATTCTTAGGGAGATTACATTTACCTATTTATTAATAGAAGAAATATTTTCAAGTTAATTAAAGAAACAAAAAATGATAACCTAATTTTTATTATTGATTAGTTATCCTATTGCTTTTTATTATTGATCTATGAAAATTCCACTTAAATGCTGATTTGCAGAATACGAATTTAATTACCTGATGCATTAATTTAGCTAATGCTATTTTTTAGACTATTTAACTTGCATCATGATTGAAAAATCGTTCACAAATTCCATCTTTTCACCCACTTCCAAATGAGCAAGAATTTTAAAATCTTGTACAGTTGAATGTTCTCGATGAGAAATCATTATTTTAATATTTTCAAAAATTAATTATTACATAATTCAGAACTTACTAAATAAAAAAATCTGCTAATTATTACACTAATAAGAGTTTGCTTTTAAAAACTGCTTTCAGTTAAATTTATTAATGAAATTTCGAAGATTGTTAGGCTCCCACTTTTAAAATTGTCCTTTTCATATACTCATTTATTCTCCATCTACTTTTTCAACGAAAAATATTTCTTCTACTAAAAAAATATCGAAAAACAGATGTTCATCATTCTTTCCGATAACAATACATTATGGTCAGAAATGTCAATAAAGACATATTTATTGGCAATAAAGACACATTTATTGAGTATTTTTTTTTGGATATTTCCTTCTTTTTTTCAAATCTGGAATACTTCGGGGTCACATGGGCTTCCAGTGAAATTCTCTTTGGTGAATTCTCTTAACTTTTGTCGGAACCCCATACAGAAAAGTATCCCTGTTGTTATATTTTAGAATCCCTGCAGATGAGTGACACCTTGAAAGAGTTCATCTGGTGGATTCTTTTATCTTCTTCATCCTTGCTCAATCTTAATTTTTAGAGAATTTCATTGGGTTAGATGATTGATTGTATTGGCTTAATAGTGAGATTCGCGGCCCGATGCAGTGCCTTTCATCCTCTGGTTAGGCCACGCCGGCTTGGCAAATAAAAGGGATTAACTAGGCCACATTCGCATTAACTTTGGAGTAAAATTGAGGAAAACTTTTTCACTCAGAATGAATGGCATGTTTCTTGTGGTTTAATTCTTTATTGTATTATTTTCAGCGTCTCACATTTTCGTGATTTTTGTTTTGACCATCAGATTTTTGATAAAATGCTATTATCCATATTTTAACACACTATAACTGCTCTACTACGTTTGTAAGGTTTACTGAGCGAGCCATTACTTAATCCACAGACAAAAATATTTCAGTACGAAATGAAGAGGGCTCCCTGAAAGTTGAAAAGTAACTATTTAATGATGACTAAATGATTATTTCCAGTTATTTACATTTTGCATAGAAAAGACAAGATTGCATTCTTCCGGTTCAACAACACCAAATCTCTTCGCGTGTCTTACACTCTCACACGTTTAAAGAGTCATCTCCTAGAGGGAGGGAGGGAGCGCCATCTGCCGGATAAATACATCTGTTTCAACACTAATAAAGGCATGTTTTGAAAACCTCTTTAATATCAATTTATCATTATTTCTTAAGTTGTAGTCTTGAAATCCCTGGTTATATTTAATATGAAATATTGTAAACAAATTTTTATCTCAACCAGATAACATCTTCTCATATGGAATCAAAACGTGTATATTAATTGATAATTAAGTTCTGAAAATATTGAAATATTTCATTTTCATCGATAATGTACAGCTGCACAAAATTTCAGAACTTTAACGCATCACGATAGGAGAGAAGAATCAATTACACAGTCTTTACAAAAATCAGGTAGTGAGTATGAAAAATTGATTACAAATCTTAACTTCTTTAAGGTTTGTAAAGATTCATGGAGTTAAATAAAAGCGCATAAGTACTCAAAAAGCACAATATTCGTCTCGACCAACATTATTTACTAACTTTTTATGGAAACTAAATATTCTAGAATTCTTCACTACAAATCGGCTTTAGAGTGACATATATTGAAACAGTTTCAAATTTATCCCTGGGTATATGTCAGCTCATGTCAAGTAAGAACATCAATAAAAGTTCTTGCTTTGTATATTTCTTGGAAGCCGTAGCAGTTTGCCACATTTAACACCGGTATTTTAAATGCTTATATATGAGATCGAAACGAAAAGTATGTTCCTTTTTCTTTTGATCTTTTCGGTGTTTTTATGGTTGACAACGTATTGTTATTTTCTACAGTGAGTCTCTTTCAAAATGATTCTTTTTTCCAACATGTATAAGAAAATAAAATTGTTTCTTGAATTGAGTAAAATATGTAGAAATTTTTTTTTCTAAAATGATTATTTTTCAGCCCAGGGAGGGTTTTATTAAAATTCAAAAATAAGGCATGTGAGGTAAAATAAAATTTAACACTTTTTTTATGAGAGGTATGTACGTTAAAACAAAATCGTAAACGCGGAAGAAGAAACATGATGTTCCTTGAAGCTTATTATCTTTATTGTATTTTTTTCTTCGTATCGCGCTTTTAATATCTTGTTTTAACCATGTTTTTGATGAATAAATTGTTTTAATTTTCTACTTTAAAGTACAGTAAGCACCCGGTTTACTGAACTGAGGTTGACCTAAACCCGGTTTATCCGAAATGCCTATGAAATCGCAAATCCGAAAAACACGTATTATATACGGCACGGAAATAATCGCGAAGGAGGGACTTTTCTGCAACGATAACCCCACTCTTTTCTTCCAAGCCTCCCCAAGAAGGTCAGTAATGTATTCTAGAATGCTAAAATTAAAATTAATGGGTATTAACAATATTAAATACGATATTGATTATCTGTACCTGCCAGGCGCATTATGCCCAACTGAGGGTTAACTTTAATAATAAAACATTAACTCTTTAATCCCGAGGCGACATTTTCTTCTCTCTCCTTTAAAACCGGGACTTTTAGGGAGGAAGTGACCTGAATTGAACTCTCCCAATCTGGGTGGTAATTTTCTCCACCACCCCACCCCCAGCTATAATCTTACCTTAAAGCGTACGGAAATGGGCTGTGGTGGGCAAGTATAATGGGAACTCCCCTACCGCGCTTATCTTCTAAGCAATCTCAGTATCTCACCACCCTCAAAAGGATCCGACCGCCTCAGACCGGCCTTTGTCGCTGTTAAGGGGAGATTTTTAGACCGCCCGAGAACGCCTCGCTAGGTATAAGAGGGTTAAGTGCAGCCTACAAAGAGAGTTTTGAATTTGTTTTCCTCTCAAAACATTTCAGAAGTACATACTGTAATTAGATACAAAATAAAACTAGATGCTCATGGCTAACCAGGATTGTACTGTACATTAATAAAACGTGGTTTTGGAAACCTTATTATCATTTTTTTAAAAATAATTTACTTATTAATTTTTTATCATCAAAGTATCACTATAAGTATTAAAATAAATGTAAGAAACAAAGTATGAGCTTAGAGTATTTAATTACCTGTGTCATTTCATCTTCAACCTCCGATTAGTTCTCTTTAACTATCACACATCAGCATCAGAGCAGAAACGACGCTCCTGCAACAAAATATTTCCCAAAAATAATGCCCCAATTAATAAAAATATATGGAAGTTCTTATTTTGACATCCAAACAGGGCGAAATAATAAACTCTTCAAAAATTTCCAAGGATGAGATCTTTCCATCCCAAACCCTTCAGAGGTGCCAGCTTTGAATACCAAACGGATAAATCAACTAGGCGGTCCCTTTCATTAGCGTACGAAACCTCACTCCAACAAATGATTACTCGGAGGAGTATTTTTATCACCCTAAAAATTCACTGGAGAATACAACAAACGTCAGAACTCTCGGGTCTTATTTTACTGTCTTTGAGAGCCCAAATTAAGACTCGATCACAGAGCAAAACTCCAATACCGACAACTTAACCGTCGGTTAATTATCTTATCTCACACTACGCCTTGGTTTGCGCACTTCTAGCACCTTCAAGACGTCTCAACTTGTCTTTCAAATCATTGAGACATTTCACCCTAGGGAGGTGGATCTCTCTCTTCCAAAGAATTCGACGCCTTCGTGAAGGCTTTGTCAAGTGCGTGGATTGCAGCGAAGAATCGGAAAAATGAAATCCGATTAGTATATCTTCAAAGGATCGAATAATGACAGGGGGAAGATTCGAAGAGCCGAAGATTGATTTCTCCAGAGGCAAGACGAATTGCGTGAATACTAATGTTATGTTTAGGGCGTGTGTTTAATTCGTTGAAAAGGAGGGCGAATGCGAATAGAAGAAACTGTTTTGTTTCGGATTTTTCCCCCCTTGGAAGATGTGTGAAAAAGGAAGGTCTATTTAAAGTAATCTGTTTATGCTGCAGATTGTTATCAAGAAGGTTCCAACCCGCATGCCAGTGGTTTCGGAATAACTTCGCTGTTTTCAATAAAGCAACATATATAGTAAACAAGACAGTCATTGAAATCTTAATCTTGAAATATAAGGTTTTCATTGGTTTCCGTTGCGCAGTTCCATTTATATTGCAAAAGTAAACTAAATAAGTTTAGTTATATCAACGACGCATTTTGAAGCAACACAAGGGCCAGGGATTTTGGGTCGGGACGGACCTTGTAATTCTGAACCGTGGTTACATGACGAGGACGACATCTGAGCTGAAAGACCCTCTCCAAACTTCCGCACCACACCACCAGATGGTGTTTGCTGTGGGAAATTCTTTTTACTGCTCCTTTGCTGCTTATTGGTAAAAGGAAGAACAAGGGGTTTAATGTTTTAATATTTTAATAATTTTTAGTAATCTTAATGTATTTTTTTGTTATAGAGCTTTTATCCTGGGGTTTATTCATCGAGTGCTAGTTTGTTGTTGTACGTGTGTGGATTTTCTTTCATTTTTTGTGGTTTTTTTCGCATTTTTAAAATGAGATCAAATGTAGTTTTGCACCCTTAGATGGTTTT
This sequence comes from Araneus ventricosus, assembly GCA_013235015.1. Classification (NCBI taxonomy): domain Eukaryota; kingdom Metazoa; phylum Arthropoda; class Arachnida; order Araneae; family Araneidae; genus Araneus; species Araneus ventricosus. The sequence continues at coordinate 1,805,097 of BGPR01000023.1, forward strand.
GAGATTGTGCTTTTCTCCTCTACTAATAATTCTCCCAGCACCAGTTTATTTCCCTCGGCTGGTTGAGCCACTGCTTTTAATTAGAATATCTCGACGTAATTAATTTCCACCTTTGTTTACGGGTGCAGTATGTAACTTAAAAAATCTTTTAATAAATCCTGTTGGTTCTCCCTCCCCTTCGGGCCACTTAAAGCCAATTAGCAGGTTGGTACAGGGTGGGATGCGTGTACCACACCAGTAGGGGGTCGGTATGATTTAGCGTGCAACAGGGCCACATAGACGGTGGATCTTCGCTGGAATCCGGTTTCGAATATGGAACATTCCAGACCCGAAGCCGAGACTTCACCACTAGGCCATCACGACACGTAAACTAATTAGTTTAATGAAGAAATGTTAATAACTGCGGTGACAGATACTCAACCATAGAGTGTCAATAACCGATTTTGTAATAATTAATCTAAATACATTACAAAATATCTTCCGAGGAAAATATTTTTATGGAACCATATATTCAGCATAAAGTACGATAAATCAGATAAAATTACAATGAATCAGAACTTTATTGAATACTTTTTACTATTTTGCCGTGAATTAATACATATATATTGCCTTAAGTTTGTCAATAATTGGCTTATTTACCCTATGTTCGGTTACAGTGACATGATGAACATAAGTGCGCATGCCATCCAGCATCTAACTGCACGATGTCTTTCTCTCCTCTATGATATAATTTGTTTTTCCTCCTTAAAGATTGGCAATGGATTCCGAAATTAAACAAGCGTAATGTACTTGTGTAAACATAAACTGGCTCCATTGGTAATCCGATGCAGTCATTGATGAACAAGAGTCACGAGAGCTGCTGTGTGTTACTATTTTTTGAAAAGTTTATAAGCTAAAATTAAGTCTTCCTTTCTGTGGTCGGTGGGTATATGGAATACAAAAAAACATCTCTAGAACAGGGTGTATCTAATAAAATCATATAACTCGAAGCAATTGAGGGCTAATAATGCAATAAATGAATTTTTGGTGCAAAATTATTCATTTCGTGTTTCAATTAAGTAAGAAAAAAATAAAAGTAATATTTTTGTTACTCTGCGTGAATATAAAAGGGAGAACATGCATGATATTTTCAGCATAAATTCAATTTAATTTTGTAATTATCTAAAGCACTTTATATAATCATCCAATAACTAATCTTTATGAGTATATAGTTCTCTTTATTTCTATACTTTCGAAGCACTTTTATCTAATTAATTAATAATATTAGAGTTGTAAATACTGAATTGAAACTTAAGAAAAATGCTTTCCATTAATTATAATGCAAAACTAATTTTATGAGTAGTTCTATTTTTTCTATATTCTAGAAGCACTTTTATCTAACTAATTAATAATATGAAAATTGTAAATACTGAATTGAAACTTAAGAAACTCGTTTTCTATTTAAAAATTGGCATTTTTAATTGTAATGATATGGTTATTATACCTAAAAATATTCGGAACTTAAAAAAAATATTAAATACAATTTAGAGCCGCATCTAGAAGGTTTACAAATGGAAAACTTAAAATAGCAAATTGTTTAAATATTCTCTACTTAAACTTATCATTCTATGTCTTCTAGTTACTTACAAACATAATTTTTAATAATAGTCTATGGTTTCTAAAAAATATAAAAATGAAGAAAAGTAATTTTAATATTACTCTTTTCAATTTAAGCTAATTTCAAATAATGTACTTTTAGTCGTTTTAAATAGAAATTCAGAGGAGAAAAATTCAATATATTGCTTCAGAAATAATAACTCAATATGAATTCACAGCATGAATTATTTTTATATGCATGTGTACTAATACTGAACAGATATTTACTCACGAATTAAAAATAAATTATAAATATTTGAGAAAAAAGTTCATAATTTCAATTATCTTTTTACCTAATAGCAACAATTTTGGAATTATCAAAACATTTATAAAAACCGAACCGAGCATTAAAATGAATAGAAAATCCTTGAATTGAAAAAACAACGAAATAAAACATTTAAATTAAATAATAATTTTACTTTTTAAAAAAGTCGAAATAAAGAAAAACCTTAAAACAAAATTTAATCTTCATTTAAATGTTTCAAGGGGAAAGACTTTCACTCCACATTAGAAAACGAAATAACTTTATTTTCTCCAAAAGATAAACTGAATAGCCGTATGCGAGGTAAAACAGAGAAATGTCGAAATTGATTAATAGAGGGTGGTCATAAACCCATTTCCCATTTTGAACCCATTTCAAAAATTAATTTAAAAGTACTAATAAGGGTAACTCCGGGAGAGTCTCCGCATCCGGGATAGATGCCGCACACCTTGTATTTCTTGTAATTATCGATAGATGACAGTCAGACGAGCAGTATAGATGCGCAATGAGATTTCTTTAACCAGTTTATAGCATGAATCCCAATTCGATTATGACTTTTAGCTGTACAATCGTTATTTTGAGGTAAGCGTATGATTTCACTATCCAAGCTTTTAAACACCTCATGTTTAAATACTTTTTATGCGCTAATTACTAAATCCATGCATGATGTCGAAGTCAAAACTAAGTGTAGAGTCTGTATAGAGTACCGTGTGTATGGTTACGCCATTTTCCTTTGCAAGGGCAGGTAACTATGAAGTGTGGCGTCTGTACCGTCCAAAATGGGATACATGCCGCAGTTTCTTTTGTACTGGATGCCGCGATTAATAAAATTGAAATTTATCTATCCGTGTCTTATTTTATTATGTTACTGAATTTTATGTTACTGAACGCTTACTTGGATTGAGCAGCATGTTGTGCGCAAATTCACTCGGTATCAGGTAGGGTCTTTAATCTGCGAAGCTTGAAACAAATCGGCAACTGTTGGCATCGCTACTAGGGGCTTTAAGGTCACTGGCATCTTCCCTTTTAAAAACAACGCTCTCCCAGATGAATTGTTTTTTGCATTAGCGGATAGTGAAGTGCCCGTACCAGAAAACACGACACAAGAGGAGGCAAATTCATCAAGTGAAGTACTAATCAACACACCTCAAATCAATTTACAGCCTGCAGAACCTGGAACTAGCGTGTAAAACCACCATCACCTACCGAACATCTACATTGAATCTCTCCTATTCCGAGACTTAGCCAGGTGACAGCAAAGCACAGAATTAAGAAAACAGCAGTACTCTTAACCTCTATTGACAATAGGAATGCGCTTAAAGTAAATTTAGAGAAATGATTCCAAAAATGTAAGAAAATTAACAAAAAAGATGTCAAAACTACCAAGAGAAAATTTAATATTGATTCAGGTGGAGGATCCCATGACAGTTTATCAGGCATTGATGAATGTTCAAACAGTATCAAGTTTACTACACCAAAGGAGAAAAGGGGAAAAACAAAAAGTAAGAAGACGAAGAAAGATGCCAGTCAAGATGATAATAATGAACATTTGGATCACACATGTGAAGCAGACGTTCTTCGCAAGGAATGTTCTGAAAACTACTACAAAACTAAGAGGAAGTGTGATTGCTTCGTTGCATCATGTGTCAAATGTGGTTACATGAAGACTGTACTATTTTCGACACTTTTTGTGTAGATTGCGGTCGAAAAAACAGGTCTATTAACAAATAAAACAATGTAAACACTATTTTACTTTTTTCTTTTCCCTCTCTAATACACTGACTGATGTTACGTTGCTGCTGAAATAACAATTAAAATTCAGTCTTTAAAAAATAGGTCATAATTTTAGTAGTGAACTAAGCAGACAGATTAATATTGATTTGAACCTACTAGTACGTTTTATTGTACTCATTTAGTTTGTTTTTGTTATTACATAGATAATTATAGTCCAGATATGAATATTTGTTTGAATATTTTTTATTTATTATTTCATTCTGTTCTTATGCCAGGCGCGGCATAACTCCCGCACAAGTGCGGCGTCCCACCCTGAATGCACGGGTGACGCGCTGCAGTGTAATGTTTTAGAAAAAAATTGTTAAAAAATATTAATTATTTTTTTATATTTTTTGCCGCAGTACACATAGTGTATATTTAAAAATAAATCATGCTGTGCTATTTAATGCATTTTATGTACACCATGGGATTTTATACACAACTTCAAAAAAATATGCGGCATATCTCCCGGAATTACCAAATGTTACAACTGGCATTTTATTAAATGAGAGAGCAAATAAAATTTTTTTACAGATAGAGGGCTTACCATTATGGCGTTATAAATTTGCTACAGCGAGAGATTTCCATACGCATTAGCTACCGATCAGAAGCCGATGCGCCTTTTTTGGTTTCCTTTCTTAGTTTTTCTTCAATACCTCGAAAACAATTCTCGATTTACAATTGATTTAACAAATTATAAAGCGTAAAATTCCCTACAAATAAATGATTTTATTTTTCTTCTAGCTTTAATAGTTTCTCAGATAACGGCTCTCAAAAATGGGAGATGTCCAATAATTTACGACCACCGTAACGGCGCGTTACCTATCTGAAAAAAAAACATTTTAAAATGCGCTTTCATTTAAAAAAACAATCGTAATTGCAACATTGCTAGATTATTTTCATTAATCTTTGAAATGGGTAAAATAATTTATGACCACCCTACATTTTAAATTATTCCTTCATTGGAGAAAGAAAAAATTTATTCACAAAGTTCAACATATACTATGTTATCTTATTATATCTTAAAATTTGAAACAAACAAAAATTTATTTATAAATTTTAAAAGGATGTAATGCAAATTTTATAATGCGCTTTTCAATTTCATGTGCTCAAATAATGCTGTTTCAGTCGGTATAATTAAGAATATCAACTTCCTCAATAATAATTATTTTATGCAAGCATAACAGGATATTTTATTGCACAAAATTCTATTATTCATTCTTCAATTAAAACGATTTCACACAATAAGATTTCAAAATTTCAGTGACCTTTTACCGAATCGAAATAATTTCGCAAATCTAAAATAATAATAATAATAAAGACAGAACCGAAACTTAAAAAGTAAATGAAGGAGAAAAACATTTCCATTGAAAGAACAACGGTATTTAACAATTTAATGAAATGATTATTTTACTCCAAAAAAATTCCTGAGACAAAAAAAAATCAGTTTAGTGCTTCATTTAGATGGTTCAACGATATAAAAAAGGGAAAAATTCGTCGCTCACATTAGAAACGAAATAATTTTTCTTTCTCCTCCAAAGATGCAACCGAAGCAAAAAACGTCTTTTTTAAAACCCTCAATTTTCGGAACAAACAAAGAGTAAAAAGGAAGGGATGGAGCGAAAAAAAAAACGAATTGAAGGGAGGGAGAGGATTCCAATTCTAGTTTTAACCTACTGCTTGAAAAATGCCAGGAACCCTGCAGTTAACCGTGTTAGAATCGATTCTAAAAGCGGACTAAGTCTTGTTGTTTAAATTTATCGGTTTAACTCTGGAAAACTCTATCGAAAGTGAACCTCGAAACCATCTGCCTTCGCTCAGAACTTACCGCGTAACATATATCAATGTCGAAATAGCTTAGCTCCAGCGGACCGAAAGCTATTGAGAGTAGTCTAACTACTGTTTTTTCGAGTCTGGAAAATTTTATTAGCATACTTTTGTTTCTCTTATGGCTTTGGAATTTAGATAAGTGAATATGCATGGGGGAGGGAAGGAAGTGACGTAATTCTGCAAAAAATCGTGGTAGTATAGTTATATAAGAAGGAGAAAGATTCAAATGTGTGTACGAATTTTAATTTTGAGAAGGCATTTTTTATATTCGCGAGTTTTTGTTGTGTACTTCAAATAAATTCTTTTCATTTGTTTCTGCTTTCAAAAGAAATAGTGTGCTACACATAATAAATAAAACACTAATAAAGGGAATTAAAATTGTGGAGGAGTTAAAAATAATAGCAGACAACGATAGGAAGTAAGAATCTAGTGGATGATTTCATCAGAGGCCAAACATCCATGCAGATTCAAAAATGGAATAGGATTTCTGTAGAGGAAAAAGACCTTATGGTCTGATATTCAATATCCTCTTAAGGCCTGAACCCATTCCGGAATGTATTGGAAAGAAAAACATTTATCCACAAAGAAGAAATTAAAAACAGTCTTTTAAACAGAGTTTGAAAAAAAGGGCTTAAAATCTTACCTCTTATAACATTTGTGGAACAAAGAAAGGACCCCATACACATACCTCTTATCACCTATATTTTCTAACATGTGACATTGATATTTAATCAGCAGGAGAGCATATTTCGTAAATGTAAACCTTGGTCAGACGACGGAAACAACAGACAGTACCTGATCTTCCGCACTCCTAGTTCACTCCATTTGATTACAGTTCAAAATTAGGAGGTACGTCCCAAAATATCCCTCATGTTGCTTCCAAATGGGACGTAAATGTATAACTAAACAAAGCCTACCTCACTCCAGTCTGCTTACTTCGCTTCCTCACTCATTCCTACTCACTTCAGTTAGCTAACAACAAGCATAAGCAATATGCCAGGGATTCTTTTTTTAGCGCCCCCCTTTAGAGAGGAAAAAAAATTAAACCGAAATGTTTGTCAAAACTCCTGAATTTAAAAACACTACAGAAATTGAAGGGTTAGTAATAATACATGGGAAGAAATTAAATTTAAAACGGGTATTCGGAAACTTTAAATGAAATCATTAAGAAATTTTTTTAATTCATTCTATCTATTAGAATCTTTAAACCCCAATTATCTCGCACTCTTAAAGGCTCTTATTCAAGACGATTCTTCAGTGTAATCAATTCTTAAACCAGTAATCATTCGACCAAAGAAGAAGCAAAAACACTCTGGAGTCTCGTCAATTGACTTCCATGTAGATACAAAGATATATAAATATATATAAGAACAATAAACTCTTCAAGCTATAACATGATGCACACCTGTATTGAAATAATACTCCACATTTGTGTTTTTCAAACGGTAAGCAATTCCAAAAAAATTGAATTCTCCCCTTAGTGCATTCTGAAATTAGCTAAAAGTTCAAGAAGGAGAAAATAAATATTTGAAATACAATAAAATACATTATAAATATAAAAGTTAAAATGATGTGAAAAATTTGGAAAAAAGCGATTGGTTCGTTTACGAAGTTTAATACGATAGGAAATATTTAAGAAATCCTTTTTCTTTCCTTGCGAATTATGTGTAAAGTAATCAACATATTTCGAAACAAGTTCAAAGAAAAGGTATAGAATATCTTCCTAACTGTCATATAATTGCATGTTTTTAACGATTTATAAATGCTGTTGCTGATTTTTTTGGAAATGAACTTTTGAAATCTTATTTCGAGTTTAGTTTAGTTATATTAACGTTCCATCTTGAAGCATCAAGAGGGCTATTTTGGGACGGACCTCGTAATTTTGAACCACGGTCGGATGATGAGACGGCATCTGGGCTGGTGCCCCCTCGCCAAGCTTCCGCATCGCGCAAGCGGGAGGGAGTTCGGTCCCGTAGGTATGATTTAGCGTGTAAGAGGCCAACATACACTGCGGATCTTCTGTGGAATTGGATTTCGAACCTGGATGCCTTCGGCCCCGAAGCCGAAACCTTACCTCTAGGCCACCGCGGCCATCTTATTTCTATCACACTGAATATGACATTTGACAAATTAGCTCTTAAGGACAATGAACCTTTACAATGAGGATCTCGGTTTCAGTTTTCCAGAATGGCCAATAATAAAAATGTTTCAGATGGATTTTAATTGCATGCTGTTCAGGAAACGGCTATAGAGTTATACATTTTGAAATACAGTGGACTCGAGTATAACAAATTCCCATACGTTAATCCGATTAACGCGACGAAATAATTTTGACTAATATTTATACTTTACGATAAACAGACCTGAATTACGCGTAACGTGTATTTTACGTTTTCTCGTAGTTTCTGATTCACTTGGTCAGATTCCATTGTTTTTAGTTTGAATAAAGTCGCTTTTCTGTTTTCATTACTGTCCAGCACTTCGAGACTCAAATTCTGCATTGACAGCTTAGAGACATATTTCAGCTTGAATAAATTTGTTCGATAATGCATGTTTCGTATAACGCGATTTCCTATTACTCGGAACGTTTACCCCTTATTGTCCCACTGGGGAACACCACGAGTTCTTCGATGAGAAGCCGCCGGATGAGTAAGCGGGGTCTCGCTTACCTGGTGGATATAGAAATGGGGGTATGTCTCGTAGGGCCCACCTCCGAAGACGGGTCGCACCCACATAAAAGGAGGTGTTGTCGCATGAGCCGATCGTAATGGGGCTATTTGGCGGTCGACTACAGTGCACTATTTTCTGTCGCGGTGGACGGTCTTTCAGATTCACCGGACGACTTCGAGCTTGGTCTGAGTCTTTCGATATTAATTACCCCTAATTGTAATGTGATCCACTGTATAACTGTTTTTGCAAAACATTACAGAAAAGCTTTAATTTCATTTATCCGAAATTAATTAGACCATCACAAGAAGCCTGCAGTGCAACGGATTGGCATTTGTTGTTTTTAATATTAAACTAGAGGCTCATAAGTAATCTTGTATTAATATGAAAACCACCGCCGCATTGCAGGCGGTGTGGAGATATTTTAACAATAAGGCAAGTATTAATTAATGACTTAGGCCCTAGAAGGGTTGCGTAGCAAGGACTTTTTCTTGATATTTTTTTCCCGTATTTTAATCGTTTTATATATTCAAAAGAATTGGAGTATTGAATGATATGTAGTTTGAAATGTTTATAAACTCTCAATTACGTTTTATTTTATTACTTGTACCGGACGTTTAACATTAAGAATAAAGTTATTGTTAACTTTTTAAAAACTTTTTAATTTTAAGCTCACTATATCTTACAAAAAGATTTTGCTTCAGAATCATACTCACAGCCTATCTTTAATTCTGCTGAACAATTTTTTAAATACGTATTCCGTAGGCAAGGCATGCTCCGACAATTTCAGAGCGAGCCAGTTCTCTCCGGCGGCATTTTAAAGTTCATGGATTTCCTGTCAGTGTTAAAGTGAAGTAGAATCCCGAAAAGAAACAAATTCCGACAGTTTAAACAACCCAGGCTGAAAATATCCCTTTGAAACAGCACTTAATAGAGCTGGAAAAATTTTGTACAGTGTATACTTACTTTTTCTTCATGCAAGCCCATGTACGCCGGGTTCCAAAGTGAAACTTGGAATTCCAAGTATTAGGCTCAAGGGAGAAACGAAAACAAAATCTCGGAACAAAGTCCATTTCGTAAAAACACACAAACACAAAACATTGGGGGGAGAAGGACAATGAATTGCAATCGATTTCAATGGCTCAGGTCTAGTGTGTGCTCTTTTTCTTCGTCGTATTTCTTTTGGGAAAAGGAAAACGAACCCATCGACTTAGTTTGGCGTTCAAACTCCAAGAGATGGTTGGTGCTTCTAATATTATCCTACACTATTGAGGATCTTTAATCCATCCATTCGGGCAGATTCGAGTCGACAAGCAGATAAAGAATGAATAACTATATAGTACACCATCTTATTCTCTTTTTTTGTAAAAGCATACCTTTTTCCTGAAAAGGAAGGGCTTTTTTTTATTAAATATGCATTGGTGTATCAACAAGCTTCAAGCTGCCAACGAATCTTGGTTACATGTTTGTGTTTGCAGCAAAGGTCGCCATCAAACATGCCAACATTATTATTAAAGAAATAGTGCACCCCTTATTTAATTTTTTAAATAAAAGCATACCTTTTTTGAAAAAGAAGGTTATTTTTGATTAAATATACATTGGTATACTAACAAGCTTCAAGCTGCCAACGAATCTTGGTTACATGTTTGTGATTGCAGCAAAGGTCGGCGTCAGACATGGCGCCAATATTATTAGAGAAATAGCTGTGATAATATTAGGAGATATTATTAAACGATTGTTTGTGGCGATTATTTAAACTCCGCTGATTCTTTACGCTGAGAGGGTTTTGTATAACCGTAAACCTTATCTGGTCCGTTCCCTCCCGGTGGATTATTATTATTTATAATAATAAAAACCCCACTGATCTGGTGAATCTGATGTTGAACAGAAAATTCTTCTCTAGACGCCTCTCTTCACATTACCTTTGTAGGATTGACGTGGAATTAACATTAAATTCGAATTTTGCTACATATAAAGTTATAAAATATTCAGAAGTATACTATAAAATGGATCAGTCTTGTTGAGGGTTTCATGGTAACTAAACAAATTAACACTTAATATTCGTAACGTAAATGTCTAAATTGCAGTCATTCGTATATTTCAAGTTATTCTGTGTTCAGCATAAAGGATACTGAAAGGTAATTAAATTCGCGATGGGAAGAACAGATGCATTTAAAGAGGAAAAAACACTGGTTGCGTTAGTGAATTGATTTTATAAGTGAATGTATTCACGGGAACATACATCTGCTATACACGAAGAAAAAATATGAAAGTATATCCAAAATAAAGTATGCCCCAAACATTGACTTCACGAAAACAAGAATGTAGTACATTTCTTTTCTGTTTTTTTTTTTTATAATTTTTGAAACTGACTGGTACAATTCTGTTTTCAGTATCTTTAAATGTATCTATGATAGGGATTCTGATTCATTAGAGGAGGGTTTATCGAAAAGTGAAGCAACATAAGCTTAAGAGAGCGGGGTTATGAAAGATGAAAAAAAAACAGTTGTTGAAACTAAAGAAACATAACTTTCTTTCATTAAATAAATAAAAAAATCACCCAAATTATTAAACAATAATATATTGAAACATAAAATTTCATTTGAATTTCAATGTTTCTTATTGAATAACTTTTAATTCCATTGCATGGGAGCAAATTTTATGTGATTAAAAAATAAAATAACCCTGAAACTAAAACGTTCAAATGAAATCATTGCTTGCTTTAGAATCTTTCCATGATTTTTGTATTCTCCATCATAATACTGATGCATCAGTATACGGGCTGAAAACTATCACAAAAAGTGAGTCCATTTTAACATCAGATGTAAAATTTCAATATTCAAGACCTTTCTGTTAAAGAAATAATGTCCATGTATGAAAAAAGAATTAACAAAAACAGATGATTTTTTTCTATTTCAATCTGAGTAATGTTAAAAGCTCCTTTCTAGTTTATTTGGCTTAAAATTTTTTCATTATTTTTGCCTCTTGTACTGCGAATTCAATAAGCCAAAATATGCATTACCATTGGCTGTATAGAAAATGAATTTATTCCTAAACTTTCCAGAAAAAAAGTGAAAAAATTAATCGTGGTTATTTCGTTTCCATTTTGAGTTCCTTTATCCATCTTATATCATGCAACGCGAAAATTGCTTCTCAATTATTGAATGAAAATTTTGTAGGTTACTGTATTGTTGATTTAAATGAACGTTGACTGAGTTAAATAATGTATAATTATATTATATAAATATAACGTTGCATATAAATTGCGATTCATTTCGTTGCAGAAATTTTTGAATCTATTAACACGTGTTGTATCGAAATAGCGCTGAAAAAAACCAACATCATAGGGTTAATTATATATTTTGCCTGATTTAGAATTAATCCATAATTTTTAATATAATTATTGTACAGATTAGAATACTTATAACATTTTTGCACAAGGATTAAATACATTTTCAACTCTTAAAGTCAAAATCAAATGTTCAGGAGCGTTTTGTTAAACAAATACTTTCCATAAAATCTTGATGAAACAAACCATGGATTCTCTCTTTCTCTTTTTTTATTATTCGCGCATACTCTCGAAACAACAATCAAAAGAAACAAAAGCACTCTAATGAAACATTTCCTAATAAAAGACCAGAACAGAAAAAAAAGCCAAAACTTCGTTCTATGAAGCCGGTTCTCTGCAATTCCTTCACCCCACCTGTCATGCTGGACATCAAACAGCTGTTACCTTCGGAGCACTAATGACACTGGGCATCAAGAAACATCGTCAACATTTTTATCCTTTATTCCCAACTTCTATTCCTTAGCAGCAGCATTTATGGATACAATTTCTCCTTTTTTTTCTATCTTAAGATCCAGGCCCCTTGACCTTTATTGCAAAAGGGTCTTCAGTCTGCTGTCTGCTGCTTCAACGGTGTTTTCCGAGCTGTCAGTCACACCGTAGCTTCTGTCTATGGCGGCGCTTGTACCTGCTATTTGAAGGGGTTTCGCGTGATTGTAAAATTGGGTAGACTGATTTGGATTTATCTCAGGAATTTCAATAATGCCTCTGTTTGGCGTCCTGTCTCATCTGTTGGTGAAGAAAGGAGTTGGAAAGCCAGTTGGCGAATACAATTGTGTTTGAATGGAGTCCTTTGTAACTATGAATAAATTAAGGGAAGATTGACATCAACAGACGGTTCTTATTCAGCTTAAAATATTTCAGTCTTGTCAGAATGCATAATATAAAATAATTGAATGGCTATTGAAAATTATTTTGTTTGTTTTGAAAATAAAAATCAGAAGGTGCGCATGAAACTCGAATACAATGTAAAAAAAGCCTTGACTTTATAATTCTATGAAACCGATAGAATCTATAAAAAATAATTGGAAAGCTTTATATATCTAGTTTGTTTTCATGTGTTTAGGGTTTAGTTATATGAATGTCCCATTTTGAAGCAACACGAGCTCAACGGACCAGGTAATTTTGAACCGCGGTCAGATGACAAAAACGATACATCTGCACCACAACAGAGGGAGGACGTTTGACCCACTATTTATTATTTGACGTGCAACAGGTCAACATACACGGGGGCATTCAGTGAAATTGTGTTTGGAACCTCAAATCCTCCGCTGCAGAAGCATAGAAGCTACCACTAGGCCACCGAGGCCTTTGAAACATTTATGTATTATGTACAGTCCTCAACATTTTATATCGGACAGTCGCTATAACTCGGAGAGTTATTATCGGATTTTCACATAACTGGTGTCGATGGAAATATCTCGAGGAGAATATTCCGAATAAACCTCGAGACGTTTCCATCGACACCAGTTTCGTGAAAATCTGATAACTCCCCGAGTTATAGCGTCTGTCCGATCTTTAAAATTGAGGACTGTACATACATAGCTCACGTTGCATTAACATACATAACATATATTGCATTAACATACATAACATATATTGCATTAACATACATAGCACACATTGCATTAACATACATAACATATATTGCATTAACATACATAGCACACATTGCATTAACACATTAAATGCATATAATCAAAGTTAATATTAATATTCTTTACATAACGTACTAAATAAAGTTTCATTTGAAATAAATATTTTTGCTGAATTTGATAATTTAAGTTCTTCAGTACTGCCTAGCGAAAAAATCTAAGTAAATATGTGATGTCTATTTGTATCGAACTGTTTGTACTTATTTGTGAAACATAATGATAATACGATAACGAAATCCTCAAAAACAATTCGAAACAAACAGAAAAAATTGTTAGGAATATACGCAGAAAGCATTTATTTACGTTTCAAAATGAGGACATGTGATCATATTAAAAACAAATAAACAAACATATTTGTGAAGAAGATACGAAGAAATCATTTATTTGCGTTTCAAAATATGGAAAAGGATAAGTTCCGATATCAATGTTAACATGAAGAAAACAAGTCGTTGAAATTCAATATCAAGATTTTAATTCGCTTAAATTGCCAAAAACTACTTTATTTCAATCCGTCATCATATAAGCATTTGATACTGACGTACTAAATTCTTTAACATTTAATCTTAACAAATATATCTGCATTCTTTGATATTTCCTTCACTCAGACTTAATAAAAATATAGGGCTTTGTTAATACGATCCTAATTACCGAAAAGAATGTAAATCGGCAATTTAATGCATTATGAATTCATTTCATACCAAATGCAAGATGGCGTTAAAATTCCGAAAATAAACCAAATCGCCTTTAAAAAGAATTAGATTTTTCCGAGGAAAACGTATTTCTAGAATCCAGCATTCTTCAACAATTTCATGAGGTATTTTTTTCGGCTTTAATATTACGTTTCCAGAAGCTTGCATCCAATTTTCATCTGCACCTGCTATTTGCAACGATGAAAATATTTGAATAAATTTCCTCAGCACCGTTAGCAGTTACTGGGAATCGTTACCGCAATATGCCATGAATAATGCATCTATGAAATAAAGTACGAGTAAATATTTCAAGATAAAGGGAAGGAACTGAAGGAATAAAAATCTGATAACAGGAAGCTGATTTGAAGTCAAATAATGGGAATTTTTTACCTAAATATAAGTGTTTAAATATAATATTTATATTCAAACCTAAATTTGTATTTCAAGGATTTCCGTAAACCTTTCGTTATAACTGAAATTCTTCCATATGGTCTTAACGGCTGTTGGTATATTTTGTAGTTTTATGAGGACTAAGAAAACTTAATAAAGGTTTTTTAGAACTTGAAAAATTATTCTTATGAAAAGCGAACCCGTCTTTTCTATGTTAATTAACACTTTACATGAATTTCTTTTCCTAGGATAGCCGAAATGGATTCTAAAAATAGATCTTGAATTTTAGATTGACATAAAAGTCTTGGGGGAGATTTTAATATGAAAAATATTACTGTAAAGTAATGCTATTACTTCTTTGTTATTGCAGACATGAATGCTAAATAGTTGTTTGGTATATACCATGCAAATTGGAAACGTTGAAAGTTCCTGATATGCAAGACAAAAATAAAATGATATTCAACCATATACATCTGAAATTTTATGATATAATTAGCACTTTTTTTAATTTTCTATATCGATTTCCTCTTGAAAACAAAGCATTTATGATATTTTAGGTTAGTTAAGCGCAATTTACAACTTATGTTTTGCAAAAATAGAGAATTTCCGTCGGGAAAAATAGTTGAAACTAGTTATTTATAGTACCAGGTTATGTATATCTTCCTAGAAATAGGATTATTTTCTTCTATCGATACGCCATGCAATATATGCAGATATGTACAGTAATGTATAGAAGCATCATAAATGAAGATGGCAGTCACTGATTATAATACAATTTATTCTTGTCTTTGTACATTATTTCATGCAGATAAAAAGTTACAATAAAATCTTCACAGATTATTTCAATCAGGTCGAAGCCATGGCCAGTGAAATCTAACGCGCAAGTGCGCCGCGTGTTACCAAGAAGTCTCTTATCCTAAAAAGAGAGAGTTACAAATACACGGAGAGCTTAAACACTTTCGCAAGGGGAATCCCCTGAAAAACGGGGTTCATGGAAAGTTCAGATTCTCGCGTCTCTTTAAGTTAAAATAGAAATGCTTTTATCTTAGAAATTAAATAGAAGTAATGCGTTTATATTTAAAAATTAAACGGTATTAAAATGGTTTAATTTTAAAGAAGGAAAATATTCTATTGCATATATATGCGAGTGTGTAGTTTTTCTTTGTATTTAAGCGGATATTCTTCTATAAGTATAATATTGATTTTAAAATAAAAGTAAATATATAAAAAAGCAATAATACTTGTAAAAATGTGTTATTTTATTGTAACTATGTGAACATTTTCAAGATATTTTATCTTTGCTAATTCGTTTAAAGAAAAACAGTTTGACGTTTCAACAGTTTTGCATCTTGTAATTCCATGTATAGCTTCCGAACTAGCGATTTCTGACAAATTCAAACTAATTGCTTTTTTTCTTTCATATGTGTCAACAAATTTTTTCTGTGAGATATTTTGACGAGATACCAGGGATAACAACTATTTCTTTTATTTAATAACTTTTTTAATATTTTAAATTAATGTTGTTCAAAATTCAGTGACATATGAATTTTTACCACTGTTTCAACTGAAGCGCATCAATTCACATCACGGAGGGAGTAAAGACTATTATAAACAAATTGTATTACGATAAATTTCTGTGATTAAAAAGGAATTGAGAATGTTATTATAGTGAAAATTCAACGCAGAAAGGATTTTTATGCGAAGAATTCACTTTAAAAGTAATAATTTTTGTGATTTTAAAAAAAAATCTAGTGTTAAGTTAGGGCAAGAACTGTAATACCACGAAAAGAAGGAAACAGAATTTTTAATACCAATGTCCTTGCCTGAAAAGACACGGAAAGTTTTTTTCATGTTTCATATCAACACATTATTACGATGATTTATCGAAACTGGATTTCAATAATAGCGGTTGTTTGTCACTTCTAGGCATATTAAGTGCTTAATACTACATTATTCAAACCGTAAAGAAAGAGTCAAAACATCTATTATTGTTAATGATCGCATATCAAAATTAAAATGAATGCTTTGTATTTTACATTACAAATTAAAACAAAAATGAGTGTGACAGCTACACAACTAAATGATGGTATTTCCACTCACAGTTCACTAGTAAATATTAAATTACTCAATCCCATTTATCTTTTTCCAAAATACTTAATTGCTTAAGTATATCTGACATCATCATTTTCTTTGCAATTTGTCCCCAAAACGCCCCCTTTTAAGTTGAACCCGAAACCGAATTCCTGCCATGATGATTATGATTATTAAACGATGTCGCTTTCAGCAGCCTATTGCCGGATTACAACGATTAATTTCATCTTGCGTCAAAATTTGTGACAGGTGATGGAACATTCATCATCGGTGGCAAAACATTCTGGTTCAACCTTTTTCATCAATCTCCAGATGGAGGATTTTCATTAAGTAAGACTTCATTTGGTCCGGTTTAATCATTAAGGAGCCGTAACCTTACTAATGAACCATCGCAATTTGTACCGCCTGTTCTGATGAGCTAGAGAAAGGTAAGGCTTAGGTGCGGATTATTGTATGGACAGTAGAGCCCATGCTGGGATGGTCTCTTTTATTATGCTGCAAAGGCGTCAGGAAGAATTGTGAAGCTGCCATGCTTGTCTGCAATTATGCCTGATGACTGAATAGAGACATTCTGTGGAAATCAACTTTGTGTTTTCGCTCTTGTGGTCTAGAAATGTGACGAATTAGTTTTAAAGCAGAATATCCTTTTGTTCGAGGTCGTGCATTCATTTTGAAGCTGTAATACAAAGCGAATGAATGCCGAAAGTTGTGGCTATTCTTTGTCAGGGATGTTTCGTGGTACTCATTGCTGATGCTTGGCCTGCTTTTCAAGCGTTTAAGAATTTTAACCTGTGACCATTGAGGTTGGGATGCTACAGTATCCATAGATTTTTCACTCTCCTTTTATTCTGCCTGATAAATAAAGAAATCTGCAGAGATTTATGCAAATAGAATAATACACTATACAAAGCCTATATATTAAAGCGAAGAAAGTTCTTCGAATATAAGAATTATTATATATCAGTAATAGTTATAATACAAAGTGAATGATTACAAAGACAAAAAGCAGTGACTATTCTTTGTTAAGTATGTTTCGTGGTACATGCGTGTTGATGTTTGGTCTGTGTTTGACGGGTTTAAGAATTTTAAGAAATTTAAGAACCTGTGACCAGTGAGGTGGTACGCTACAGTATAGACAGTTTTCATTTTGCCAGATATAAAAGGAGAAATATACAGGGTTTTATGTAAATGGGATACTCTATTCGAATCCTATGTATTTGTAAAATATTAGTAAACATATCGAAATAAGTTTCAAGGAGATAAGAATTGTTATATGTCACATATTTGTTTCGATTAAAGTGAACGAACATCTTGTATTTTCTCTGACCGTCCTGATTGTAGATTGCCAGAAATTCCCCTAGAAGAAGTCAGTTATACTTATTAATTATGTTACGGATGCATCACGATACACATGCTTTTAAACTTGACAAAAGTAATTCTGAACCCCCCTCCCAAGCAGAATCTTAGTCCTATAAATAAAAAAAACGATAAATTTGTTTAAAATGAAGCGGAAGAGTCGTTATAAAATACAAGATAAAAACTGGAAATTGTTTTAAGAAAAAGTTGTTTTTTAATTAGTGTTGTGGGTTCTAACTGCTTCAATGCATCGAGAAATTTTATTCGTTTTGAAATACCACCCCGAACACATAAAATGTTCGTTGGTGGTTGGACCGTGACAAACTGTAAAGACCGTAGGAAAATTCATTTTTTAGACTATTTTATTGTTAAAGGATGTGCTTTATATTTGAAATATACAGATAACGGTTTTGTTTCAAGCTCATAATGTAGGTGAAAATTTTTCATGATGCATATTAATTTTACCAAAGATCTCTTTTCCAATATATAAATCTTTCTGTATATAAGGATTATTGTCAAACGCCAAAATATGCCTTATTTCCTTTATCGAAAATCTGTTTTTTCATACATTGTTTAAAATGTAATTTAAGTTAGCTTTAAGTCATTTACACTCCTTAAGTTCAAGCGATCTTTCATACCACTTGGAAACATTTTGCGTTGCTGATTGCGTTGAAATCAGTTGACTGTGCTTCGCGCCTATTTATGTATCTTCAGAATCTTTCGAGGAGGGATTTTATGAAGTTTTTGATTCATTATTAACTTTCCGTTTTGAAGAAAGTCTCTACATATTTTGGAACGGACTTCATTATTGTATACCGTGGTCAGATTATCAAGACGACACCTGAGGGGGCAACCCCCCTATCCAGGTCATTATTTCAGATTTTAAAGTGCAACAGTCCCACATACATCGCGGATACCTATTGGAATAGGATGCCAAACCTGCAGTGCTACGATCCCGAAACCGAGACCTAACCACAAGGCCACCGTTCCAAATCATTTTCCCGAATAATGGACTACGATGACGAAAGAGTAATGGTTGTCCAGTTACCGTAAAAAGGAGTTACTTTGCACCGATTTTCATGACTTTCGACAGAATTTCGAGATTTAGATGTATTTCTCCAAAATAAAGGCTTTTCTAATTTTTCCTCATTAAGGGATTATTAGAGAAACGTTTTGCAGCAAAATTTGGATCAGACGGTGATTTAATAAATAATTATGATTTTTCGAAATTTTGGTGTAAAGTTACTTCATAGGTGGGGTCATAGGTAATTTTTTTCAGCATATTACAAAAACAAATTATCTGGATGCAATTCTACATATATTTATTGAAAGCCTGGGTGGAAATGTACAAGAAAAATGAATTTCATAAATGCCTTATTATAATTAACAATTCTATATCATTGAATTCGGTCAAATCAGGATGGCGTTTTAAAAATCCTTTCATCCAATTATTGACTGGTGTGTTATTAATCTATCTATCTATTACCGCACCTTCTTAGTAAGATAAATGTTTATTATCATGTTAAGATCTATATTATTGACAGGAAAACCGAAGTCATTGAATTAGACTACACGTTGCAATGGTCTTTTCTTTCGCATTGGAGAAAACCAGGGAATGTCCATGTTTAGTGATATGAATTAGTTCTTTTAAGTTAATTAGTTTAATTTCTTTTGTAACAAACTGTTCACTTGGTGTACCAAAAAAGTTTCTGTCTCTTTAAAAATACCCAAAACTTGTGAAATCGCGTTAAATCAAGCTTCTAAGGTCTCTGGAGAGAACTGCATATGCTTACAAGTCCCTAACTTCCTTTTATACACCGTGGGCATATCTGAAGCTTAACCTTCCAGCGGGCGCTCCCGCACAAATTTTACATGTTGTGCATCCTGTTACATAAATATATCGTGCTGTTTTACAAAAATAAATACAGCTTTTATTTATGTTATCTGTATTTATTAGCATAATAGTAAACAAAGATTTTATAAAAAAAAATGCACTTAAATTTATAAAAGACCGATATAAATATGTAATACGATGCACAATACAAGTATCCCTTGAAAACGCGCGCCCGCTGGAAGGTTAAGCAGACATTATTCTTCTTATTATTTAATACAAAAATAAATTTAAAAACCCAACTGGAGTTGCTGTTTATCACAAATTTCCATAGTGCAAAGAATCTCTACTTATTGGTGCAAAATTTCCCTAGGTCAGAAAAAATTAATTATAACATAACTAACAAACATAATTGGCATTCAAAGCAATAAAATGAAAGCTAGACATTTTATCTTTTACATTTAAAAGCACTTGCCTTCAGAAATGTCATGCTTTCCCCACCAGAGACTGATTTTTTAGCACTAAAATTTTCGCAGAAAAATTGGCTCATTGTATTTTCCTTATGAAACCCCCTGAATGATTGTTATGTGAAAAACACTAGTCAATGTTCCCAAGAGGGTAGAAAAAAATCTCAATCACGTACCCCTGATCAGTCGATCTCTATTTCACTTTTCACACAAATTTTAAACGGGTGCAAAGTAACCCCGTTTTAAAAGTAATCTTTCACTTCCGTTCAAGATTCTAACCCATCTGCAAAAAATATTCAATATTAAGGTTGTTTATTATAGTTATTTATTTTTTCGATATTATAATTAAATTAATCAGCTCTTAAATCTCTATGACTTAATCCACTTATGAATGAATCAGAAAGCAAACGAAATCGTCCAGATATATACGTAAAATCCTAACTTCCAAACCAAAATTTTAAAGCAGTGCGTTCTTCCGATACTTTCTGAATTTTGATTCGAACCATTCAAATTTCATAGAACCGCTTTCCGGCACTTTTTTCAAAGCACTCGATGCCCCGGTTTCTGGATGCATCTCCCAAAGGCTTGATGGTTTTCCCCTCGACAATAAATAGCAACAATAAAAATCTTTCCGTAGAATAAATACGAGAATATATAGGTGCGAGAGGAAGGTAACATATATCATGCAGTGGCCAGTGTCCAGGTTTACCCAGAGATAAGCATGTCAGCTTAGGGGTCCTTTTGAAAAATGTTGTGTGGGCTTAAGCTCCCGAGTAAAATTTACAGTAGAACGGCTGGTTAAAGAATGCACCGAATCGATTACACTCGACCGTTATACGCGGTCACGAAGTATAGGGAGTTTGCCAATAACTGGTGGCATTTTCGATTGATTCTGTAGATTAGAATTCCTTTTTGGTAGTTGAGAAATTATATTGATCAAGGTAAATAGAATTTTTATATCCTATTTCACACTAAGTGTGATAGAAAGGTCATTTAAACTTCAGATTGGTTTTCCTCGTTTGTGCTTGTCATATTTAACCTGAGCAACATTTTGTTTGTTTTGATGTATATAACTAATAGGATCGATTTGTGTTCTAGTTCTTATATGACAACAAGAAGATAAATATAGTGATAAACTTAAAATGACACTCGCCGATTCAAATTCAGTATCTGCCGTGCATAGAACAATTGCTGCTGGCAAAGGTAAGAATTATTCTTTTGCTTTTTAAAAGAAATATTCATTTTTGCTTTATATTTCCATTGATATAATTAAAGCTCTTATATAGGATATAGAACTAAGTTTAAAAATTTATTGGCCTTTAAACATGGTCTAAACTGCTAACTGTTTTCGGATACGGTAACCCTCTGCGCTCTTAAGCATGCTTCAGTTGCCTGTAATTTCATTAAAATAGGGGTAAGGCGAAGATGGGAGAGGATATGTTTATTTTTTAATTATTTTACTATCACCCTACATATGTTTCGAATTTAAACAAATAGTATATTTCGAAAAGAATATGAATACCAATATCGGAATAGAAAGTTGAACAAAAAATTCGCTCCGGAAAAGTTCTCTTCTTGCCCTTTGCGGAGTAAAATCATCCAAAAGTGATAGGCACGGGTTTCTGAAACGAACACTATTTTAATATCATTTTCTGCTTACATTACGACCACGCGTTCGTTAACTTTATTGAAGTAAGTCTAAATTGAATTATATTGACATTTTTTGAATTTAGACAATGTTCAGTTAATTTTACTAGATTAGATTACTTATTATTCCTGATAAATTATGAGTACACCAGTGTGATGTGAAATTTGCTGAATTGGAAGCTGATTCAAATATCTCTTTTTCATCTGATCGTGGTTCAGAATCTTGGTTTGTTGCAAAATAACTCTCATATAGCTTTAATAAAGGATGTTGATTTAACTGAGCTAAACTAAACTCCACCAAGCGACCTATGTCGTTTGATGAATGTTGCCTAACGAAAAAATTAAACAAATTAAGACTGTGCTCTAGTTTTATTCAAACTGACAGTAAGATCTTGACGGGGTTCATTTGAATAAATTATTTCTTTTCCTATAGCTGCAACTTACTAATTGAGTGATAACATTACTTACATTAAGAGGTATTTTGAAAAGTTAATTATAGAATACCCGATTTCAATGTTAGAATATTTTGATTTAATTGATGGTTGTTATCGTAAGAATGACACTTTGACAAATTATGTAGATGTAATAACAATTTAACTTTTTGATGGTACTTCCTCGAAGAACCATCAGTTTTTTATAATGTTAACAACATATCACACCTTCTTCCTCGAATGCAGAAAAGATTTGCTCAAAAGCGCATATCTTTCATTTTAAATATTTTGCTTTAGTTGAACATCCAAAACTTAACAAAACTAAACTTTGTACCTAGAAAATATAAAAGAACACTCTCAATTTCTGTAAGAGTATTTTTTTAAACGTACTTGCCCTATTAATGCATTTTTCAGCTGAATATAATCCAAACAACTTGCACAAGAAATAGATTCCAAAGTAATCTAGCAAATGTATCTCCTAGAATTTACATGAAATTTATTTTTTGCACAAAATGTGCAATTAGTTTTTATATGAATGATACTAAACTTAATGAATGTTCTATATTTGACAGCTTCTAAAATTATCTCAAATGCTTATCCCCTATTTAAAACAACATTTACTAATTCATTCATTTGTACTTTAAGACAAATTTGTTATAAAATACGGTATTATCTTTACAGTTCGCGTCTTGTAATTTTAGGCCACTATTCGTTCATTTCAAAATACATGTCAAACAATGTACCGATAACAGATACTTGGAGTATTACAAATAAAGCCTATATATTGAGAATATTTTATGTGGAAATGATTGATCCTAGAGTCTTGCGACTGAAAATATTTACGGAGCATAAAATGAAGAGGGAAGCACGAGCCTTTTAAAAATAGGTTTCTATTGTTTAAGAACGGATTCGGAAACCCTCCGCGGTTTTGCGCATGTGCCGGGCGGAGTTATTTTCATCAAAGTAGGGGAAAGTGGAGAATGGAAGGGTGATGTTTATATTTTACAGAGCGTGATCTAAGAAAGAACTCCGGAAATGCGCTCATACGACTCATTGCCTGACACCCCTTTCCGGTGTAAATTCGTCCAAAAGTGGTAGACTCGGAATCCGTTGCTTCATAGCTTTCGGCACCTCCAAAAACGAGTTGAATGGACATCCGCAAGTCCACGCTGAATACAAATGAGTATGCATAAAGATCATTTAAATAAAAACAACATTTTATCTTTCTTTTGAACGACTTGTTGAAATAACGTCCATTTTCAGGATTTCTGACAGTCATCGGAGATTTATTTCATTACTACTCGATACCCGCAACTACGTTCGTGTAGTATAAGTATTGGATACATTTATAAAGATATATTTTATAAACAAAATCATTTTATCGTCTGAAATGTTCAATTAAAATGAAAACGTCAAGTGAACCAAACGATATTTAAAAACTCCTGAAAGCTAATTTCCCAGCAAGTTATTAATATTTTTTAAGAATGAAATGAAATTTAATTGAACATTTTGATGTTACAGTTTGATTTATATAGATAATCACTCGACGGAATTCCAACACAAAATCCTCTGTGTCTTTATTTTTATTTTAAATAAGAAAATCTGTTGCACAAATTATTTTCAGGATCTCGTAGTTAATGAAAACTATCCCAAACGATTTTTTAATCAGCATAAAGCTAATTCTTTTAAAAGTTATTAATAATTTCTTAAGAATGTTTGTTTGCTTAATTTGGTTTAACTCCTTAAATTAGAACGTGTCTGACACGTGCATCGAATTACAGAATTTTTGCTATTTAAATCCACAATTAATTCAAAGTAACAAATAATTTTAAATACAAAAGTCACTTGGACACGCTTAAATGTTTTAAGTATCCTTTACCATCTTAAATAGACTGAAATGATAAAAAAATATCCCAAATGGGTGGTGTCGTCTAATTAGGAGATGAAATAAAATCACAATTTTAACTAAATCATTTTAATCTTAAGAATTATACAAAATTAATCATTAAGAAGGAAACAAAAAAAACATTTAAATCTTCATCCTCCATTAAAGTTAGAAAGTATTCATAAAAAAATAGAAAAGAAATTCGAGCTCGTGGGGTGAATAATTTCGGCCATGTTGTGTTCCATGTCCGCCATTGTTTTCAGAAAGACAAACCAGGAATAAAGATAAAACTATTACTGTAACGAACTTCACAGCGCTATTAAAAGCGGGCGCCAAAGACATTTAATTTCATTTGTACCTTGTAAATCTAGCATTTTATTTTTTTTTTACTGTAAGATTATTGTTTGGATGTGAGAATGAGTTTGTGTTTTACTATTTAGAGCGCGATTTTCATAATCAGAATATGTTTGTTTTTTCTGTAAACTATGTACATAAGATATGTTTATATTATTAGCTGCAATAGTCTTCTTTCTTGAGTAGGAATTCCGGCTCTGGAGCCGAGTTTGAGTTTTTACATCGGAATCCCAACAACTACAAAGTCCGGTTTGTTTTTTAGTTTCAGATATTTTATTGATAATACAAATATATACAAATGCAGAACACCTATTTATAAATATTTTAGAAAAGATTTATCAAATTACATTTCAAAATATCGTCAGGAATGACTTTCAAAACGCAACTCGCCATCATCAGTTCTCGCAACTCGCCATCAATAATGTTTCTTTTCTTTCAATCTGTGAAGAAGCTCATCTGCGCATGCTCCAAAAAAAGCTGCAGACGATAATAATAAAAAACATTGTTGGAAATTGTGCTTGAAACATTTTAAAAAAATAATTAAAATTAAACACAATGTCGAATGGAAACGCAATTGGTGTCATTGAAAAACTATTTTTTTATCTTTAAGAGGATGCAAAAATGGTTTTTGCGCGATAACAGGCTCTGATGTTATTGTGGGAAAACTCTAAAATTTAGGGTAATTTTTTACTAATTAAAATTTTGAAAATTCTTTCTTATTGAGTACCTACCACCCAAGAAGCAACCGCCTGCCAAATTTCAAGTTTCTAATCCTAGACGCGGGTTTGGGAGACGCGGTGATGAATCTCAGTGAGTTCCTTTCTCTTTTACATATATAGATTTCAAACTTTCGAACAGTCGCGCGTATGTAGGAGATACTTATATCGTGCATCGTATTACATTTTTAAATTAAATTTTAATACAATTTTTATTTATATAATCTTCGTTTATTATAGAGATAAAAATATAGATTACATAAGTAAAAGTTGCATGGATTTTTTTGAAAGAACATGGTCTAAATATATAACACGATATACTAAGTATCTCCTATAAACTCGCGACTGCTGGAATGTTAATTGAATGATGAAAGATACCTGAATGGTAGTGTATTGGTGGTAGAATCGTAAATTCGGGAGCGAAAGATTGTAGATTCGAGATACGATTCCATTAACCCTCGAAGCGTTTTGCAAGTATTTTTTCTTTTCTCATATTGAGTTTAAAAGCAGATAATTTATGTTTATATGAATGATTTCTTCAACTACCATAGATAAGATATTCTTAAGATTTCGGAGATTTTATTAAACGCAATAAAAATCGATTTATTTACTTTAAAAGCATATTTTCAAGATTTTAAGTAGATCAAAATAGCAAACCGCTCAATGATCCACTCTGTATGTGGACTTGGTGCACGTTAAATCCATTGGTATCAAACGTTCTGTTCTTGGAGATTTAGATATGGGGTGCCGGATTAGGTGTTGCCTTAGTCATCTGACCACTGTTCATGAATACAAGGTCCTTCCCAAAATGACATTCGTGTAGCTCCAAAATGGAACGTTACACTAATTGAACTAAGTTAAGACACCTGAGCAGAAATATCATTCTCTAAATTTTGTTCTCGTATCAACGTAAGAGTGTTTGATCCATGATTTCATATTTAATATGTAAAAGGCCTGTCTACATGCACACCAGACTTTTGATAGAATTTGGAATTTGATGGATGGTTTGGGAAACCTGGATCAACCGACTCCGCAACCAAGTATCTGCCACCAACTACTGCATTCTTCCGTAGGTGGATATATAAGAAACTATAATTCTGTTTCAAATTCAAATTATTATTGTGTTCAAAACTCTCCAAGTTAGTATGCATTAAAGAAACAGAAAAAATTCATTAAATAAGAATTATAAAAATTTCATTGCATCTCTATTCGAATAAAGCTTATTCATAAAGTAAATAAAAGTTCATTTCTTCCCAAGTGTGATTCCAACAAAAAACTGCAATCTCCGAGTTCAGGAGAAACCGTCAAAATCTCATTACGCATTTACTTAATGAAACCGACGGAAGAATTTCCTAATGTCGGTACTCCACTGCTGCAGAAATGAGACGCATACTGAATTAAGCAGGATAAATGTGTTTAAGTCCATTTAAAAGAGTTTATTCTGACCTTAAACTTAGGAATAAATGACCTAAGTCCTACCTCAACTCCTTGGCATGTCTGAAAATCAAAATCAATGTAAACGCTCCATTCAAACATTCACAGTAAAATTATCCAGTAAATATTTAAAATAACATTATTCTGTTATCTACTAAATGAAAGTAAACAAAGTTAATAACTGTAGGCCAACTTCTTTTATCAGAGCGAGTAAATAAATAAATGACACACTGGAAAATTTAAATCAAAATAACTAGTTTTTTTAGAAGAAATTCATTCTAAAATTGTGCAGTTAGTATTTAAAGTAATATTAATTAGTTGTCTACTGCAGGAAATTATCAGTGATAGATAGAATTTAATTATTTCATCAAATACAAGCAAAAATCTAAAATCGTTCGAGAATTCAACGAAGTTAGTTACTTAAAGCAACTAACTACCCATGTTCAAAAATTCACTAAAAATATATTCACACAAAGAACTCAAGTAACATCAGCCAGTTATATACTGCAAAAAATGATCAAAATCGATTAAATTTGGATGAATCCTGCTTCAAGTATCAGCCAAATAGTACTTACTTCTATTTAACCACAGTCTGTTACTCTTTCTAGTCCATTCCAAATTTCATGGTAAAACTATCCAGTTAATGATGAAAGTAACTTTACTAATTTATTGCAGTGCAAAATAATTTGCATGTTTGATTTCTTCATTAAATCATAGTAAATACCTTCGTATATTGTATATTAGAAATTCAAAACAAAAGTATTTTTATCCTGTTACGAAAATTTAAGCTGAAAATATCCATGAAAAGATTAAAATAACAAAAATTAGTTTTACACAACAAAAAATAACCATTTTGTCAGTGTAAGTCGGTTAATACCTTTATCAAATGATACCAAAAAAATCCATTCGTTTTTCACCAAAACATTTTTTTTTATTTGTTGGAGAAAATAAGATTAAAATTACCCAGTAAAAGAGATTAAAATAACTTTAAACTAATTTTTCCTACAAAAAATAATCAATAATTGTCATAATTTCCTTAATTTCCAAGTCAAATAGCAAAATTACTGGAAAGTTAGAAAAGTCAATCAAAAGTAACTCCTCTTGTTCGGAAATCATCAGCAAATGATTTAAGTAACATTAATCAGCTATATGCGACTAAACCCAATCAGTAATCGATGAAACTTTCTCGATTCCTCCCACAAATACGAGCAAAAGACTTAATCCAGTTTCAACCAAAGCTGATTACTCTTTCTGGTATTAAAGCACCCCAAAGCTTTAGAAGATCTTTCGAAATAATGATGCGTTTGACAAACAGAAAGGCCAAAATTCCCATTGTCATCAGATGTGCTTTCCTAACAGTTCTATGGAGGAACAGTCTACTTAATACCTTTAATGGCCAGCACAGCAGAGGGAACTCCAAGTGTAATGGCCTGTAATTTAAACCATAGCCATAACAATATATACTCCCGGTAAATTCCAGGGAAGAGGGGGAAAAATTCCGGATTTTCTCAAAAGATCCCGGAATGGGTCGCATTGACCGTTTACAGCTTCCAAACACATTAATTGGAGTTAAACTTTGACGCGTCCGTAACAATGAAGCTTTTGCTGCTTTTCTCAGAGCTTAATACGGCTCGCTCTTTCCACATAAAAGATGCAAGTAATTGAGTTAATATTTTTTAGGGAAACTCTCCGCTCTCAATCCTTAGCGTTTCCATCTCGGTCTTTAGTTTTAATGGTGTGTGTTGATTCGCCTAGAAGGTTATTTACTCTAGATCTTAAATTTTAAATTGAATTTCGAGATCATCTAGGTTTTTCGACAGAGTTACGCATTTTCACTTAAGGCCGTCGCGTGAAATCGTAGTGTTATTTAAAGGATAAGAGAATTCGTGGAAATGGTAGGATTTCGTTCTACGTTGTTACGAATTTAGTGTGGTTCTAAGCAAATCGAAAGATGTAATCTTTAAGAATTGAAATTTCGGGCGTATTGGATTCGATACTTGCAAGGATTGGTCTTAAAACGAGTTATGCAATGGCTTACCAATTCACTTAATTCGTCGAATTTCTTTATTCCAAAATCTTTCATGTAATGTTTCCTTTGAGTCATTCTATAGACGAGTTTCATGGTTTGTTTATTTTCGATTCATAAACCGTTTTCCGGTAACCTTCCGATTTAAGCAATCGCCAAATCTATTTGGCAACTTTCTCAAGTGCCAAGTTCAAATAATTTCTTTCTTCAGTAAACAAAACGTTGAATTCCGTGTTTTTTGAGTTTGTGTAATCCTTTCTTTTAAAATCGGTTGAAAAAGGCTCTTATAGCATTAAAATTCGAAATTGAAATATTTTAATTAGCTAAATCGTTTGATTTAAAATTTAACCGCCAGTGATTATCCAAATCGTTTGGTTACAAATTTAACCGCCAAACAAATTTTGGATGTCTATAAAAATAGCGATAAACAAAAATTTTAGCAACCTGTCCACTAAATTCGGCTCTTATTTTAAGTAAACATTGAGCGCTGCAACAATAGAAATATTAAATTTAATATTTTCAAAGTATTCTTAAGTCATAACATTGAAACTCTCCATTTTAAACATTAATTAATATCCTCAAACAGAGTGTTGAAATTTTGAAAATTCTCATTGACTTAACATTATCACCGGAAGCGGAAGTTACACGTGGAAGTCCTAATTACATGCAAATAAACAAACCAGAAAACTCGCCCATATGACAATACGCTATTCAATGGACCTTATGCACCGTTTGGGTTCGAGAGTATAAAAAAACAGCTGTGGAGGAATAAACAAAACGATCGGCATACAAGAGACTCAGAAATAAAAGCAGTTCTGAGTCAGCTGCTTAAGACCGGCAGGTCACGTGTCGGAGGATGTGACGTCACATGCATTCGGTCCATTAGATGCTGTTAACAAAATAAAATACAGCCTTCAATGAAATTCAAAGAAGCATTTCATGTAGGTGTTAGTAAAGTAAAAAGTTCGGTGCCTGTTTGAGAACCCAACATATCTTTTATTTAATATTCTCAAGAATCTTTGGAATAAAATGGATTCAAAATTCAGTATACGTCACTCTTTTTCTGAAGTCCAAAAGAATAATATTAGTTTTTTGCAAACCTTAATGTGTGTAGAAATCATAAAATGCTCATTTAAAAACGTATAATTTACAAAACACAGGTGAGGAATTTAGAATATTTTATTTAATATAGAATTTACTTCACAATTGCAAATTTCCATGTCGCAAAATTGAGTATGCATCTTGCATAATTTCTTGAAAAACCGAATTAAAACATCTGTGAGTAGATCAGGAGAAGACTTCTAGAGATGGATATAAATGGATAATGCATGTGCCATACATCCTCCTATTGCTTGCACAGTATGACAGAAGAATGCACATGGGCAGAATCCATCCCAATACACCTTTTCTTCAAAGGATGTTTCTGTTGCTTTCAATAGTTCTCGTATGACTCCAAAATGGGACGATAATATAACTAAACCAATTATATTAGTTTCAATTAATGACGAATTGAACTCAATATATACCTAGTTTGAAGTTCAGACGAGATATTTCTTGTGGTCTGTTCCCCTTTTTTATAAAGTTATCAATAATCTGAATGATTGCAGTGACATACTAAGCTCTATGGACGAGTTTTCTGGTTTGTTTACATGTCTGTAATACGTATTTCCGGTGTAATGCTAAGTCAATGGATCTTTAAAGCGGAAGTCCAGCATAGAAGCAGATAAAGTGAAGGTTTTCACTGTAAGTAAAACAAACCAGAAAACTCGTCCATACATCTTGATGTGCCTGCAATATCTCTGAGAGTCAACACTTAATTTCAGAATGTGTTTCCGAAATTTAATTGTGAGTATATTCTCGTCATGCAAATTTTATGAGTTTTTTTTAACAGATTTTCTGAAGAACTTGATATTTTTATGTGTCTTTTGGTGTTTATAAGATGAAGTGTTTTGCAACTTTTAAATTCCTGATATGTTTTCTTTAACGTTTTTATATTCGACTGTATTCAATTATGAAAGCTCTTTATGTGTTTTTTAATGTTTCTATATTCTACTTCATTCAATTTTTAAATTCTGCATCGTTTTTCAATGTTTTTTCATATGCGAATATTTTTGTGCGTTTTTTTTGTTTTTAAGGTTTTAATAAATTTTACTTTTAAATATTTTTCATGTTTTAATTATTGACAGTCAACTTTTAATTTTCTTTTACGATTTGCAATGCTTTTAGTGTTCGCTGCTTACAGCTTTTATTGTTTGTGTGTTTTTTTTCTTTTTGTGCCAATCACTCTTTAATTGGAATTTTATCTGTTTTGTGCATTTTCTTTAAATAAATAACAACGTCTAAACATTTATTTTTCTTCTTATTACAATTGTTCATTCTCATTTATATCTAAAGAAGAAAATCTATGATACGAGTAATAGAAATATATAATGCTCATATATTTTTCATTTTATGTTATATCTTATAATAATTTTTATTAAAAATATTTTGCATATAAATAATTAAATAATTGTTAATGATAAATATTTTAAGTTATGATTTTTAAAGCACTAACTATTAAGTATTTCAGTAATTGAACAACAGCAAGTGAAAATATAATTAAAATACCAAGAGCACAAAAATGTTTTAAAAATATCCAAACTATTGTATAGTTTAAAATTCCCGCAGAAATTCCAAGAAGTTAATTTTAAAAATTAGAGCAAAAGTAAATGAATACAGGGAAACTAAAATAGTTTTGAAAATTAGAACTTATTATTATTTGACATGAATCTTCAATTTCATGCAATTTGGCATAAGTAATTCTTTTGCTAATACTTTTGGGTAAACCATTTTCATTTTATTCATGGAAGTGCAGCTTAAATTTCATTTTATGAATTGATTGCAGAACGTATTTTTATGGATTCGGGATTCTGCGAAATCGTTATTCAAAATCCAAGAATAGAGAATAAAAAGAAATACCAAGATAATGTAACCAAACGAAGTTCAAATTAAAAATTATACTACGAAATTTCATCATTTAGGACCTGAGATCTAT
>BGPR01000023.1:1836625-1857201 GCA_013235015.1 Araneus ventricosus
AACTTTTGTGTTCATTTTTTCGCATGAATAAAAGCTTATACCTTAACATTTAAAAAAAAATGTATTTTCTACTTTTTAGTGACGGCTGACAGGAATACACGACATGTTAGGCATAGTAAACCAAATTCAATTATTGAATTGTAAAACACATATTGAAAATATTATATACATATGTACAATTACATTTTCAAAATGATTTAACGACATTAACTTTCTGAAATATAAATCCGTAATACATTACGTTTGGCGCACACGAAATAAAAAAAAATTCTACTTCTGGTTGTTGGCGAATTCTAATGGAAAGTAAACCCAAGACGAGTAGAAACACGAGCTATTACGTCATTAATCGATGCAGCGCCGGAAGTATAGCGTATTCTCTGTTAGCTTTGTGGTGTTGTTGCAACCCTACGTAACGTGAGGTACCACTTTCC
Source organism: Araneus ventricosus (assembly GCA_013235015.1). Lineage (NCBI taxonomy): Eukaryota > Metazoa > Arthropoda > Arachnida > Araneae > Araneidae > Araneus > Araneus ventricosus. Next base: position 1,837,057 of record BGPR01000023.1, read on the forward strand.
AAACTTTATCGCCCAAATATAGGGCTAAAATTTTAATATCATTTTGTTAGGTTTAAAATAGGTATATATTGCAAATGTTTTGCATAATATTGTATTGTCACCGGAAACACACCACTGTACTAAATTTCAAAGCTGTAGCTTCAATGGAAGTGGGTAAGAAATCGATCACAAGATTTGAGGACACGACACTCAAGTTGAATAAAAGCTTATTAAAAGAGTGCCAAGAACTCAGTGTTTAACCAAAATTAAAAATTCATTCAATAAAATATTTAATGTCTTTCATGAACACATCCTAGTTATTGTATGTGTCTTATGCATATATGAATAGCAAATGTTGTAGTGAGTGAGCATGAGGAATCTCCAGAAATGAGATTATCTGTTTTCATTCCAACTTAATTTTATAAATCTCAGCTCCCTGAAACATGCTCAAGGATTGCATTGAAATTGTCTTCCAACTGAGTAGCTGATTATCACGACGAGTGATTGGTAGCTTTCAGTTGATAGTTAATGTGAAATTATTTCAATAAATTGTCGCTTAACAAGCAACACTAACTATCGCAATTTTTTTGAAATTTCAAAGAGGAAGAAAATACTCAATTTTTCGCAACAATAACGAATATTTATTAATTTTTTAGCCTCTGTTATGAACATGAGAACGTCCTGAAAGATGCGAAAAAAATTCAGAAATATTAGTTATTGGTTCAGAAAAAAATGAATATTTTCTTCCTCCTTGAAATTACAAAAAAAAAAATTGAGTTAGGTGTTGTTGCTTATCAAGAATGATATTCTTCATTTGTTAGGATGTAGAACTAATATTATTTTAAAGAGTGGAATAAAATGCAAAATAAAAAGTCATCATACACTACAAATGTTGTTAAGTTCATTAGATTCGTTTAAATCTTAAGATTAATTAAGTAATTAACATTATTTAGACAACTTCTTTGCGTTAAGGGATGGTTTGGGGAGGACATATGACTGTACTACTCAAAAATAAAAGAAACTAATCAAGGGATACGTGGGGAAATAAAGGCTGTTCTATACCATATTATTCTATACATTATATTTTCCTCTCATTTCCGCAGCATTATTAAATTTTAGACATAGCCACTATAACGATACAAGTGCTTTTTCCATGTCAGTTTGGAAGTGGCCGACAGATATATTTTTGCTTTTTAAATAAAATGAAACCTGTTGCACTTTTATGTCAAAACGAATTATTGCTGAATTCAAAGCGAGAATATTTTCAACTTACGAGCTGCTGCGTAAAAATCCGTCGACATTTTTTATTACATTCATAGAAGAAATAATGCTCTTTAAATAAGATTTTATTCACTTTGTATAAAGAAATGCCAAATGCGTAACTACATAAACAGCATTATAAAACATATAAATATGCATAAGAATCGACAAGAAAATACATTATCTACGTAAGAAACTTTTTCATTAAAGAGCATTAAAAAGACATTTCTGCATTACAATTCCACCAACCCATATTCTTCCTGGATAATTAGATTATTTTCAAATTGCTTCTGAAAAACACAATCTGCGACTCGAAAATCAAGTTACTTTAGAGAATTTTATTTCTCTGCGATTTTTTTAATACACTGTTTCCTTTAGTTTCTGGTTAACAAATGCATTAATTCGCTTTGATTTTCCTTAAAAAATCTATTTTATTTTATTTTTGTTTAACATATTCTTGGTTATTATCAAACAAATAACATTCTCTAACGATCTACAATGCTATTAACATGTTGTTGCTGTTACTATTTTCAGGAAATAAGATCTTCTTCATTAAAATTATAATTGACTTTTTTAACTTGACTTTCTTAGATAAAATGTATAACACAAATTTTTATGGTGTATATTTATTCTTCAAAAAATTATTACTTTGAAATTTTCTACATTTATGAACTCTTCCATCTTCAGTAAAAAAATAAAATATCAACTATGCATTTCCTTAAAAACAGATTAAATCTTTTTTTACGAATTTGTAGAAATAACTAAATTTTGTAAATGCATTAACTTTATCAGTTTCTCTTTAGAGGAAAGCTGGAAAAAAATCAAATCTTTGCTTGGATGAACTCGCAAAAATTAAATAAAGAAATGGATTCATTTGATTAAATTGAAAGTTTAAATGGTTTTCGAGTTTATTTTTTATCTATGAATTTCAAATTCTTTTGATTTTATTTGACAAGTATACTTTTCAAGAGGACAGTTTAATCTTTCCATTTCAAATTCTTTCTACATTTCCAGTACTTAGAAAGAAATAAAAATTAATTTCTTCGTAATTACTTTTTCTTACTTTCTTTTAAACTTTCCTTTTTTGCTTGGTCTCGATCTAAATGAAAAATTCAATTTATAAAAGATCAAAAGCTTTGAATTCTCTATTACTCGGAAAGCATCTAACTTTGTAAAGCTTTGCAACTTGATTAGAAAAATTTAAAGGAGTATTTATTTGGTGCAAACTTCTTTCATTTAATTGCTGTTTTTTGCAATTGCAATGTAATAAATTTTACCAACTATTACAAAATAAACTATATCATATCATTTTATCAACTGAAAGTAATTTCAAGTCTTTTTCTCTATCCTAAATTCATTTAACCGGCATATACAAATTAAGTTTCAGTAATATTTAGAAACAAATTAAACTTGAGATTTTCTTTTTTAGTTCGAAAACTATTAATAAAGTAATCATTAAGCTTGCAAAACCAGATGTTCCTCGGAATGAGAGTATTTTCATGTCTTTTAGTAATAAATGTTATAGATATTAATAAAATAAAATTAATCGAATGTTACGAAACCTTAACTAAAACCTTCCTTAAGCTTCGGTAGATGTGAGAAAAATGTGAAGTATTTATAACATAATATATATATAAAATGATTTCATGGTTGTAGTCGTTAATGAAAAAACAGGCCGAGTTATATAGTAATTTTCATTTATTATGGGAGAGTGGTAGACATACGTACATCTTAGTTGAAGTTTCAAGTAAAAAAGCGAACAGAAAATCATTGCATTTTCTCAGGTAGGGATTTAACATATAGACAGGTGAACAAAGTGAAGGGAATATTGGCTATTTTTTAATAAATTACGTAAGCGTTTTAAGGAAAAGTCTGGCGGCAAGGATATGCCGTCATAATTTTCTGTGGGCACGTGAGAGATTAAAATATTCTTTTAGTAATAAATATGCCAAAACGAGAGATTTAATATACCTCCAGCGCGGGAAATAAAACGAAACTAGAATTTGAGAAAAGTGATTTTGGAATACGTTAAGACTTTAAAATATATAATATTAGAATTTAAAGTGAAATTAAATAAGATATATATATTATAAAGTCAAGTCTACAGTATCACATAATCCAATCAACTATTGACAGCTATGTGACGTCAACATCGTATGCGAGAAAGTAAAAAATATATTTAATATTAGCATCAACGCGTACGTAAATAAAAGTATTTCAAAAATATAAATGTAATATATTTAATGTAAAAAATACATTTATATAAAATATTATAACAGGCAAAAACCTCTTATTGTATGCAACTTTCCACTTCCACGCTTCTTATTATCGGAGTTCACTAGTAACTTTCTAAGGAGAGGGAAGTCAGCGCCTCATGTTGAAGTGGCGGATAATTATATTCATTACAGTTTTTTTTTTATCTATATAAAATAATAGATTTGTCACGAAACTTTCACTAAACCCGGCTTTATGCTTCACATATTTTTGAGAAAAATCTGAAAAAATATATTGAGTATCTTGTATTTCTGTAGGGTATAAACTGTTTATGAATGTAACCTTTATTTATATAAATTTTTCCTAAGTTTTTTTCTTTTAACTGTCCTTTACTCGCGGTCGGTCTCTCAGGACGCTTGGGTGTATTTTATGTTTGGTCTTCAAATCAGTTAACTGACAGGACCATCTTCATAGATCAGCCAGGACTGAGGGTTAATAAAATTTGCCATCAGTCATCCATGGCCTGAAACCACAATTCCGATTCCTCAGATCGTCTCGTGCAAAATCGATTATTTCATTATTTTGTATTTGCATGTTTCAAGCTGTATACTTAAAACTTTACTGTAAATAGATTTACAGTTTAATAACTATAATTAATTGTAATAATTTTACTGTATAAACTCTATACTTATAATTGCTTAATACAAAGCGGACTTGACGTGATAAGCGAATTTCCTAAAGACCAAAGAATGATTGTCTAAAATCGGCGCTAGTAATGTTAGTGCTTTTTTTATTATTCCGCAATGCCTTCTACAATGTGCAAGCTTTGCGATGAGAACGATTTGCAATAAATCTAGGGGATGCTTCTACAAAGTACAAGCTTTGCGATGAGAACGATTTGCAATAAATCTAGGGGATGCTTCAGCAAGATTGTGGAACTATTAATAAAATGCAGAGAGTCCACTCTAACCGGCGCCCAATAGCTAACTTCTATACAGTTAGATATAGGCATACACTTCCAGCTGGACGACGTACGACGAACAGAATTTCATGTTTGCGTCAATAAACGTACTACTGAAAAAATTACGAAGCCTAAGTTTTTATACAGTACCGCGGTCCTATTAGTCATATTCAGAAAAATATTCTCGACCCACTGACATTTTAAGTTTTATTTTATAACAAACGGCAGCCAGCCTACCCATTAGGGTTTGAAACACTACAAGAGCCGCCGGGGAAAGAGAACAAGAGAACATATATTGAGTTATACATATATATAAAAACGCCTGCACAAACAACCCCAGATTGGGCGCAAATAAGGGTACATAGTAAACAAAAAAATACAACAAAAGTTAATATGATATAGTTACAATAAAACTTGCCCATGGCATTTTAAATAAAAAAATAAAGTTCCTCTGTTCTTAGAATAAAAGAGAACGAGTTATGAAACTTTGAATTTCAATGTTTTAAGGCAATCAACGACCGTTCGAGCAAGCCCGTCGATTGGAGGATCTTCATAGAGGTGGCCATTGAAATGGTCTAAACTCTCCTAAAATAGTGATATTCAAATCTTCATAAATCGATCAGTGTTAGTCGCAGAATAGTGGAACTTTTTTTTTGTTTAAAATGTTGGTGTGACAAGCCTACTGTTCAATTTCAGATATGGAAATCCTCCGTGATTTTGCGCATGCGCCAGGCGGAGCTGATTTCACCAAAATGGGGGTGAAGTGAAAATGGAAGGGGAGATGCTTATATTTTACCTATACATAAACATTTTATTTTCATTTATTGATTTGCTGTAAAGAGTAACTAAAAAATACATATAATCGAACGAAAGTCATGGCATATCAAAGAACTCTGGAAAACCGCTCATCTTACTCATTACCTGTCACCCCTTTCCGTAGTAAAATCATCCAAAAGTGCTTGTCTCGAGTTTTTGAAACGAAATTTCGAGTTTCTTCGAAACTTAGAATTTTTGAACCGAATATTTTATTAAATATGACCAGCGGATTGTATAAAAATTTAGACTTCGTTATTTTTTCAGCAGTACGTTTATTAACTTAAACATCATGAATTTTTTCTTTTCATTTAAAGCAGTTTTCGAATTAGAAGTATAACGGTTTAGAAATTAGCTATGGGGTGGACACCGTGCATACAACAACAAATATGCTTGAAGTATTTAATTATAAAAATTGAATTATGAGACTTTGTTGGATTAAAAATAGAACATGAGTTCTCAGAGCTAAGAGGCATATAAAAAAAACCCGTATAAGTGAGGGTTAAAAATCTGATTTGCAATTAAATTGTTTTAATTGGATTCATGAAGGTCGCGGGGCATCTGGTGGTGTGTCTCGTTTTCGAGATTTTGGTATCATTAGAAAATTATGATGGTTCTAATCCCACATAATCTAGTATATCTTGAGCCAAGGACTGATGATAAAGAAGAGGTATGGCATCTTCTGTTGGTCAAAACTACTTTCGAACACCTTAGTAGTGCCTGAGATAGAGGTCGGATATAACTCCAGTATATTAGGTAGGTACCTTCCTAGAGATACCACAAAAACCTCCAACAGTTAGCCTAAATGCAGAGAGAAATTCGTTGCCAAACTGCACATTAGTCCACCACTGTTTCAATAATGCAGGTAAGAGCACAGCATTATAGATGGTAAGCACCTTCTTAGAGATCTTTCCGGGAAATAGGCTCACGTTTCTGCTTCTTTTTGGAAGAAAACCACGAGAACCTCCAACAGCCAGCCTAAACGCAGAGAGCAAATTCGTTGCCACAGTGCACATCAGGCTGCCAGTGTTAGAAAAATGTAGCTAAGAGCACATTATAGTGTGAATTTAATTATTATATATATTATTCATTAGAATCAAACTGAATGAAAATAAAGCACAGCCCCGCTTAACCGAACTTAAAAGGGAGAAGTCGTTTCGGATAACGATTTTTTCGGTTAAGCCATAAACACTTATTAATATTTTGTATCTAATAACAGTAAGTAATTCTAAAATGTCTTCAGTATAAAACGAATTTAAAACTCTCTTCGTAGGCTACATTTATGTTCTTTATTAGAGTATACATTCCGTTGAGCGCAATGAGCCTAACAGGCACAAGTAAACAATAATTTAATTTTAGCGTTCCAAAATTAATCACTGACCGTCTTGGGGAGGCTTAAAAAAAGAGTGGGGGTTATCGTTGCCATTGCAGAAGCATTTCGGATAACTTGGGTTTCAGTTCATCCGAGCTCGGTTAACCGGGATTTTACTGTGCTTAAATATGGCCAAACGTATAATTTGGGTTTTTAATTTCTTGCTGTATTCAGTAGAGCACCTTTGTGTTGCCGTTTGGCGAAAATCTAATTACTTTACTACAAATAAGTGTTGATATAATTTAACCTGTGAAACAGACGAATAAATAGCTCTAAAAAAGACATATACAGGAAGAATATTAGCCAGAAATCCAGACACCGCACACTGAAAAAACCTCATGTCATATCGTTTTATCATTATTTTTTCACACCCCGAACATATCTCATTGGAGGCGTCGCCAATTAATTCCCTTGGCTACATGTCACCATTTTATCTCATCGCCGATATTTCCCTAGCACGGCTCGTTTAATCTCGTAGATATTTTTAAAAGCCGAAATTAATCATTCGGACAGGCTCGGGAAACGTCGGTTCGGGACGTTTAAGAAAAGGATGCTGCGGGAATTTGAAAAGATGCGGCCAGTTCTTCCGATAACGGATTTGTGTTTTCGCGGTACTGCAACAGATAACGACCGATATGTTAAACTGTATCCATTCCCAATGTTGACACATGCAAACACGTAAAAGCTGAAATTGCAGTTAACTCGGAAGGTTTAAGCGTCTGATTGCTGTTAAGTTTCCAGTGTCAAAAGCGGAGGAGTCGGGATAGATTTCAGAAAGGGGGTTTTGTACACATTGCATTTAATGCAGGCTACAGTACATGCATAAATGATTTTTATTTCTAGGAAACTGAAAATTAGCAGTAACCTTTTGCTTACTGACGGTACAGATACCGTGTTAGTAAGGTGACCAATCGTCCTCCTATTGTAAGTTCTGTCCTCCCTCGCAAAGTGTCCTCCTTTTCAAAGACTAATATGCAAGTCTCTGTATTCGATGTATGCCGATCCGATCCGTTGTACTCATTTAACACCCATTTAAATAAAAATTGACAAGCATGTATGCACAAATAAAATATAACAATTGTTTTTACTGTGCATTTATCATATTATTGAGTGTTCCGTATTATTGTTACAATAAACAAAATATTTATTTTAATACGATATATTTTTCTTGAATTTATTTGTGTCCTTTTCATTGTATAAAAGTTGGTCACCTTAGTATTGCCAGAACTGTGTATTTTGTTTCCGGACTGGTACAACCTGTATTTCAAAAAGATTGGGATTTCACTTCCTGCTTGAACTTATCTGTTCTATCTTTAATCACTTTAACGATTATTTCATTCTAGTGACCAGTTCGGTATCTCTATGTGTGACTAGTAACTCTTGGAGATGAGAGATGACCATAGACCTACTAAATGCGATTAGTAACTCCACTGGAGATGGAAGGAGACAATTCACCTGCTATTTACAATTAGTAACTTTAATGGAGATCGAAGGACACCCTACATCTATCATAAATTGTATTAGTAAATTTTATTAGTAAATACATTTACGGCAAAATCTTTCTTCCATTGCTTCTGTATCCACCGAAACAAAATATGTGAGAATGTCTCAATAATACAGCCTTCCCCTGTTATTTAGAAATTTTTTAGAAGAAAACAATCTTATTTTGATATGGTTTATAATTTATCAATTCTGATTATAACTTCCTGATCTTACTTCTTTTCGAAACCTTCCTTAAATCCAGGATTTTGGTTTTTGGGGGAAGTGAGTTCATAAAAATTTTGAATCGTCGTGATCTCATGGCTTATGTAAGTCAAAACACTTTCCTTACTCACTTGACGATAAGAATCACAAAAGACACTACAATACTTTCGATATTGTAATAAAAACACAATGAAATAATTAACCAAAAAAATATTTTCGACCGGGTTAACACTACAAGTACGAGTGGAATGACTAAAACAGCGGGAAGTTTTCGAGCCTGTCAAGCCAGAAAGCAATTTTGCCACGTTTGATTTAAAAAAAAAAAAATAGAGATTTAGAACAAACAGATGTAGTGATTTGAAAAAAATCTGGAATTCTGGTTTAGCTACTTGGGTGCAGTCCCATAGCCCCCACCGCTCCTGTATTCGCCACTGTTTAAATGGCTTAAACAAGAATTTACTCAAACGTTTTTATCACAAATGCATGCAAACGGCAAACACTCGTCACGCTCGATTGCCGAAAAGAGTAACAGAATCACAAACATCTGCAATCAATTTCAGGCTCTGCAAATAAGCATTGACATTAGCACTTTATGAATTCTCAAACGTTTTTCACTGTTTCTGGGAGAAAATGACTCATTTTAATTTGTGTGTCACTTTACCTCTTTCTTAACGGCTTAATCAATCAACCCTAATAATTTCAATCCTACAGTTCTAATTATTAGTTTTTGATCCTATTTCATTTCGAAACCTTCCTTCAATCGATTAAACAGGAATTTATTCAAACGTTTTTCTCATGACTGCATACATATGGCAAACACTCGTCATGCTCAATTGCCGAAAAGAGTAGCAGAATCGTAAACATCTGCAATCAATTCCGAGCCCTCCAGATTAGCATTAACATTAACACTTTATGAATTCACATTCATTTTTCACGGTTTCTGGGTGAAAATGACTCATTTTAATTTGTGTATCGCTTTACCTCTTTCTTATCGGTTTAAGCAATTAATTTATTGCGTTTTGGTCTATACCCAACAGGGTCGTAAAACTGAGACTTTGACTAATGATAAAAGGTACTGAATATATCAAGAGATATATTTTTCGGTCGACCAATAAATTTCAGAATTCCTCTGAATAATTCATGGGTGAGGTAACAGTAAAGGATTCGCGATAATTAAGAGTTTCCCGGAGAATCTGGCGTGAGGAATAGAGAGGATATGTTTTAGAGGACATACTTTGTATACAAGTTTACTACCAGAATTCTAATTATCAGTGTTTAAGTAGTATCTAACAATGAATTGGTGAGAATTTGTAAGAAACTGTTATCATAATAATAATTTGTAAGAATTTGCAAGAAATTTGTAACAAATTATAAAATTAATTTTGTAAGAAAGAAATGTTATGTAGGGTGTTATGTGTTATTCAATACAATGTTATTTTACTTGTTGATAAATAGAACAGTCTCAAGATGGGGAGGACATCTTTTATATACAAATTTAACTTTAACCGTCTAACTTGAACATCCTTCCAATACCTTTTCACTTAATATGCAATTTAGTGGTCATAATGGCCTATGTCCCAGTCAGAGGATAATAATTCTTAGGTTATAATAAATAGGAGCATACACTAAATACTCTTAAGTTTTTATTGCAATTTATTTGTAAATTTAAAGGAAAGAAACTTGATTCAATGCAATTTTCAGCACTTAAAATTTTCTTTACAGACGATACAGATGCTTAACCAGTACTCGACGTGAGCGTTCGTGTAGATACTATACCACTGACCCAAACATTTTAAATCTCGAGATGAACTAATCTGACAGTCTTTAATCAACATGTAGATAGATTTACTTGAGAAAAGCATCTTTCGGAATGTCAGTGTGTGTGTGAACACGGTAATTTCAATTCACAATTAGCCAGATGAATCAAGTTCGGCATGTGGTCCTAACATCCAATTAGTAGACCTCTATCAAATTTTTGCCCAAGTACATCAACGGGAGAAATGGATTTTTTAAAATAGTTTTTACAAAAACACTCGATTTTCTGTACTGAACTACGAAAATTCAGAAGGAAAGGACCGTATTTACAAAGAATTTTTTTTCAGCACGAGCTCCACTATTCACTTTTGATGCAACTTTGAAATGCATTTATTAGTGTATAAATAAACTGGGTTATGTTACACAAAATTACAAATTTCAATCAAGAAATAGAAAACAATTAAAAAGAGGCATCAATAAATGCAAATTTGTCGTGAAAATCGTCTTCAGAAAATAATTATGAAACTACGGAATTACTTAAAATATGTGTTACATGTACAGTATGCGGCTAATATATTATATATATAGGATAATGAAAAGTATAAATTTAGCTTATAAATTTTTTATTTCTTTTAACATTTCCTTTAAAACTTTCAAACAGTATAAAAGTCACTCTAGAAATACTTTGTAATTCATGACGATATAGATTTTCTTTTCTTCTAAGTATTCTACGAAATACTGTCTATTAACTAAACTTATATTCCATTAATTAGAAAATTTAATTAAAGATTTATTAAAGTGGATATGCAATATGAAATTAAGTCGATATTTATTATAAAATAAAAAAAATTAAAAAGCTCAAGATAAAGAAAGGATGAATATTCATCACCAGTTGAGATAATACAGAAGTCTAAATTCAATTTCAAACTCTGCATTATCTGAATGAGAAAATGTTAGACGTTTTCAGGGATGATAAGGTAAAAAGTTTACTTTCTTCACACATTAGGGGAAATCAGTTTTAAATTAAGGATAATTTGCTTTACCTTTCATCAACGGGCTTCAAATTAAAAATTTAATTCACATTATCTTGCACTCAATTTACAAGAATTTAATTCATAACTGAAGACACATTTTTCTTATCGTTGAAAAAAGCAAACCATTTTTTTCTCAAAATAATTCATGAAATACAATTCATCCGAGGTTGTACAACCAAAACCTTTTACCCTTTGAGGACGATTGTCACACGAGTGTGCCAGCTGCTCGTAGCGTTAAGCATGCGGCTCCTCAAAGGGACGAAACAAGAATTCCCTTCTTTTTCTGTGATTAGAAGAAATTTATTTTGCTTTTGGCTTACCCGCCTCTTCCTGTTTTCTTCCATTTCTAATAAAATCTCCCCACCATACATAGGGTGTTACAATAGGATAGGCAAGTAAATCTCTTAAAGGTAATTAGAATAGGGTACGATTTGCCCCGCGTAGGGAGTGTAATCCTTATGGCTTAGCGGTACAGTTTCTGTATCCACTCTCATGCCTCTGTACCGCCCCCAAGAAAAAAGTCAAAACATTTTCCTCATTTTACTGAAGTATAAACTTATTGGGATATTAGTTAGTGTTTAAAGATGTGTTGAATGATAGCAAACGTTTCCGAGTTATTTTTGGTAATGGTTTGTGTACTAGAATATGGAATCAACATTTGTCTTTCAACTTTTTAAATAATTGTAATACGTCCTCATCTGTAACCCGTCTTCTGTTATTTAACTTTTTAAAAAATTGAGTTGCTCTTTTGCAAGCTTTTTCTAATTTGTCTTAATTTTTTCCATAAAAAATTAATTGGTATTTATTTTATAATTAAATTATTCACAAATATTATCTAATGAAATTAATGCATAGTGGAAAAAGAAGGAAACAAGAAAAGGAGAAAATTATCATAAAATATAATTTAAAACAATTTTAATAGGTAGTACAGGGTAATTTGTCAACAATGATTCTGGATTAAAATTGTAGTATGAAATATAAATTGTTAAAAATTTATTAAGTAATGTTATCCGCCTTTGATATAAAAATATTTAAATTCACATTTTAGAAAGTTCAAAACACTTATACTTTCGGAGTAGAATGGAATTCAGTGAATATCGTAAAAGCGGTAAAGAATTTCACATCTTATTATTTAAGTAAGGAAAAAAATATGGAATATTCACTTCGATACACATATTTCTTAAAGCCATATTAAAACTTGGATTACGATCATACCAATTTTTTAAATTTTAGATTGCGACTGGAAGACGTCTCAAAATATCCATAAGAACGAGGTGTAGAGTACTTTCTCCTTTTCTCAAATCATCGAAAAAATATCTGCAGTTCCTTCACATCGTCCTCGGAATTTAACCATTCTAGTCTTACCTTGTTAGCTATAAATCTAGCTAGTAGAAATGAGGAAATACAGCGGGAAAGGGGAGAAATACAATCGACAAGGAGCAGGGCTGGTGCCAGTGAGGGACCGGGGATGCTGTGCACCCTTTCGGGGAAACTTTTTGTACGGGGTGTTCAACTAGTTTACAAATAAAGATATGGCGAAAATTTGAGACCAATTTTATAACACTCACCCCCGTACAACAGGTCGTTCCCACGTCGGGCAAACTTTAACGCCACTCTTGACAAGGAGTCTGGACTTCTCACAAATTAGTTCCGTTAGATTAGTAAACCCTAATGGCTCAATCGTACAGCATCTGCACCAGCCACGTCCAAACCAGCACGTGAGAAAAATTCCAATGTCATAGAGTGAAGAATCTTTATGTAGAAATGTATATGTATGTGATAAATTAAATTTATAAGTGGCTTTAAAATTGGTCCTTTTTAACTCCGATTAATATTTAAAATAAAATTACTTCTACTTCAACTGAAGTAATTCTGCTTTAACTTATGAGTTGCAATAATTTTTCCCGCGCCTTTCAAAATCTAAAGACTATAACTTTCACCGTCTGGAGATAAAACTGCCTTGCCTTTTAGTGTCACAAACCCATAAATTTGCTGATTTAGCAAAAATGAAGGAATTTCTTGTATTACCGTTGGTTGTCAAAGAAACGCGATCAGTAATACATCTAATAAAACAGAGTAACCCAATTAGTTTACTTAATTTGTATTTAGATGCATTCATGACAATGACAAGATAATTGACGACGACTAATAATAGTTAAAATAGACATCTTTATTAGATGATAAAAATATAAGCATAGGCACATATAAATACAACCGATTTAATCCTCGATTAAACATACTTACGAAATAGCCGGGGTCAGCAGAAGGGCGATGTGGTGGTAGTTCGTCATTTCTAATACAACTACACATTACTGTGACCAACGTTATTTATATCTGTAAAAGATGTGACGTTTATAGAATCTATTTAGTATAAACCCAAACTGGTTTGCTTTACTGATTGATTTAGATCTCGTCTAACAATAACCATGATTCGAAAAAAAAAAATTGATGAAAAAGAACATTTTGGCAATCAGTATTTGTAGGAAAGCTAACAGAATTCTCTTTCCGATTTGATAAAAACTGTGGAAACGTTGCCAACTCTGTTTCTGTCTTTTGGACACTTATTGGTAACCTGCGCCACTTTGCGCGAAACATTTGCATAATGGTCGTTATTTGGAAACATCTATCAAAAGCCTTCGTAAAAAATAAATATTTAATTTTTCATCGAGATAAATAGTATGTGAGAATTGGAATAAAAAGATTGCTAGATTTGACCATAACTGCAACCTCCATTGAAACGTCTCTACTCTCCAACAACAGAGCATTACATGTATATAGGTATCTTTAATTTTAGAAAAATGTTGAATATAACAACCTATGCAAGCACGCCTATTCATTTAAATATAATAATTAACTGCCATTGTCAGCTAACCTAATACTTAACGAAATTCATGTATATCCATTTCTTTTTTATGCGAAATATACAAATAATTTTCAAAAAATACACAAAATAACTTAATTTCAATCGCATAGACAGTAATCCGAAGAGATTTAATATCTTTACAGTATTCTTTCAGATCTATCTTTACAAATTCCTCTTTAATAAAACATCATTAGAAAAGAGCCATAAGACTTTAACGCTCTAAAACAAGCAGCATATTTTTAAGGTCAAACCTAATTTACATTTAGTGTCGCTTTTAAAATTAATGAGTTTAGACTCTATGGTAGTAAAGTTATTTATGGAATGTTTGCAGATAAGTTTCTACGGAATTGGATACTACCTCTGTGAATACAGCTAGATAACACAATTCAGCCCGCCCTTGTTCAAGTAACTACCACACCCAAGACCCATGGGATCAAAGTAACAGAATGCAAAGTATGGGGAATAATTTCAAAGACTGAATAAAATACAGCGCTTTTGACAGTAATTGTTCCCGACGCCTTTCAAATGTTTATTTTTTACACCGTGGTATGATTTTGATAGTTGTGCTAACTCGACACAAATGCTTGTTTGGATCTTGGCCAAGAAAGAGAAATCAAATCTGAACCACTGTTTACGCCTCCACGCCGTTTAAGCGGCATCGTGTCATTATTTGTGCTGAAGTTGTTTTGTGGCAGATATTTCGTAAAGTATTTTAATTGATGCTGAGTAAAGTATTCAGAAATATTCATTCAGAAATTAATAAACGAGATTGCAATTTTTTTATCGCACTGAATGGTGGGAAAAGTCAACATTTTTCGAAATGGCATAAAGAATTGTATTTATTTTGACTTTTACTTAAATTCATTTCGAGCCCTTAATAAACTTTAAACGAAATAAAATTAAATAAAAGAAATAGAATACACAAAAAAAATTTTAAAAATTCTTCTGTTCCGAGTAAATAATAAAGGTTGTATTTAGTTGAATGTAGTTTATAAAATAAACTATAGCGAGGTACATTGAGTCACCATTACGACTACCTGTGTGCCAAATTTCATGGCTGTAAGTGCGATAGATTCGTCTGGACAACGCACGCACACAAACACTTCTTTTTATGAGTATATAGATAAAATAAACTATATTACTTGTTTATATTATTATCAATATTTCCTACAACTGTTTAGTTTTTTTCACATTATTTGATAATACAAGCAGTTATACCAGTTTAATTCTTGACAAAAAAGATAAATCAAATCTGAACCACTGTTTTACTGAAACGCCATACCGTTTAAGTAGCATTCTGTGTCATTGCTTTTTGTTGAAATTGTTTTTGTGGTAAATCTTCGTAACACAGTTTTATTAATGCTGTCTTCGATTCATGAAGGCAAAATAAAGCCAAATGAGATTAAAACTACCATAAAATTTCGATGAAAACAATTCCACAATTGTTAAGGTCTCCAATTGTATCAATTAACTTAAATAATTTTTTTTTGAAGTTTCTTCTTATACCAGCATACAAATAATTTTGTAACAACTTCCTAAGCTGATAACTTGAATCAATTTATCTGTTAGGTTTACTCAAAATTCTAATGAATGGATCTCACACCAGAAATAAAACATTTATCTTTGCGTTCGTGTCCATGGCAATAATTAACATAAAACCATTACTCTTTTCAATAACTGCTAAACAAATATAGCTCGAAATACCCATCAACAATCTCAATTAAGTTTAAAAGTTCAATGAATACTTAACAGAAAAACGCCATTAGGTTGGCCCTTGTGAAAATATTAATGACTTCAAGTTAAATCGAACATCGTCACGCTACAAGAGGGGAAAACAGAATTTCTTTGCGCTTCGGATACATTGTATTAAGAAACTTTATTCGAAATACAGATTGAAAATTCCATTATTTCGATAATTGGAAAGCATCATGACGTATATTCGAATCGAAAGTGGTTTATGTCCTCAATTAATAAAAATGATGTTTTTTGGAAAACGTGGGAAAGTTCATATATTTTCAGTCGTATAAAACAAATCAGTTATAATAAACATTATTCTCTGACATAGTTTTAAGTTTGAAACTGTAAAATTATTCCATTTGTAATTTTGTTTTTTTCCTTCGTTAAATATCGTTTACTGATCTATTATATATTAACTATGCATAAAGAACATGTTGTAATCATAAAGAAATAAAGAATGTTTGGAATTTTATATGCATATTTTGTCCGTCAGTGTGAACACGGTAACTCAACAAGACAATAGGCTAGGGAGATAAAATTCAGCATGCGATCCTTCCATCAAAATCGTAGATATGTATCAAATAATGATTAAACCAGTCAGCCGGAAGATGTTCTTGAATCCAAACGCATATTAGATTTTCTTCACATAAAATTACTCTACAAACAGAAAAGGCCCTCGTTAATAAATTTATTTTTTAAATGTGCATTGTTTTCCAAGTTTAATAAAAAATATTATGAATTTTAATCATTGCATTTATTATTTAATGTATCATATAATTTATTTAACACCCAAGGAAAATAATCCATGTTTTACAAAATCGTGGCATTAATTTTATTCCTGTTGCCATTTGGCCAAGTGAAAATATTTGAGATACTGAGAAAGTATTTCTATTATATTATTTGAATTTCAGGATAATGTAACACTGTTCTTTAGATGTTTCGAAATTATTGCTGAAAAGCATGAAAATTATGAAATGAAAAGTAGTGTCATAACTTAAAAAAAATAATTTAAGCAAGCGTGGGATCCCTTTAAAATTATATAAATGCTTTAAATTAATGATGATTTTGGATGTTTTAGAATGATATTAGGTATATTGAATTAAAGATACTTTTAGATGCCATAAAGACAATACTGGATGACATAAATAAAAGCTATTTTTGAATGCTATAAAGATAATTTTGAGGGCTTTAAATTAAAGACAATTTTAGATGCTTTAAAAGCATTTTTACCTATTCCCAGTCGAGAGCATTTGGTTGCGCAATAAAGACTTAACCACAATCAATTTTGACATCAAATTATAAGTGACATGCTTATTTAGAAATTACATACGGCAAAATCAGGAAGAAAACACACTAAATTTTAAGAACTGAATCATACCAGTTTTCTTCTGAATAATTGTTTAATATTATTAATTTGTTATGCTTGTCCAAAAACCACGAGTTTGGTTTCCTTTTTTATGCAACACAATTATCGAACAACCTTACTAGATTTTTTTATGCTCATTGATCGATTGAACTCAGACCATCTAGAGTTCCGCAGACAATTGAGTTTATTCAGTTATTAGCTTTGTAAATCGATTACGAATCCACAATAAGGGACAGAAATGTTATTGTTCTTAATGACAACGATATTGTGCCATGATTAACGAAAGTAACTGAATCCATTAGTAATTGAATTCAAACAATGAATAAGTTGGAGTGATGGCGAGACATTTTGAAAGCGGTAATGCAGAACTTTTAGTCGTTTAAAACAAGCAGCATTTGCTGGTTGTTTTGCTATAAATATACTGCGAACGCTTTTCAAAATTTTAGCCGATAATTAGGCAAAAACTATGAATGTGGTGATTAAATTGTTTTCGTAGATGTTTAAATTAAATAACTCAGTTATGCTGCCCAGTGTTACGGAAGTCAATAGAAATGAAAGATATTTTATCATGTGCTCACGTGATGTTGTTTTATGCCATGGGGCCAATGATATCTACAGAGGCAAGATATATTCATTGTGTATCAGCATGTAATGAAAAAAGCTTATTTTGGAAATTGATTTTCACCAGCCTTGCTTCCGTCTGATTGTTTGGACGTCAAACTTTACAAAGGAAGTATTGAAGGCAAAAAATGGATACTTTTATAAAATTTCAAAAGTAAGTGGATTTGGGTAAGTGGATATTCAGATAAAACCTTACCCAGAGAACTTAAAAGGCATTCCCATTTAGATTATTAATTAATCATCAAGTAACTTTTAGTCTCGGGATTTTGGTGCACATGGCTCAGCTCAGACTACTTGTCACAGTTCACACCACCGAATACTACTGATCTTACTAATGTTGCGAGGGCGCATTTATCGCACCACTTTTGAAGAGTCTATATTTCTAATTGATTTTTTCTATAATTTTAATGCACATTAAAGCTGAATTTTAAAAAAATCAGAACATTAAAGATTTTCGTTTAATATATTTGTTTTAATAATGTTTGTTCAATTATAATTAAATGTGCTTTTTAAAGTATAACTTAAGAGAATGGTGAAAATATTTCGCGATGATATTTTAATATTAGTTATAAGTCGCAAAGTTTCAGTGACAGTTTTCAATTTCATGGTGGTAACTTGATCACAGAATTCATATTGTGATGTATTTCTAAATTGAAAGATGGATATGTTAAAATAGCATTGCTAACCTGAAATTTAAACTGCAACACTAAAAGTTCTTTTGCATGAAGATAAATGAAACTTAATTCAATCAATTTCATTATTATTACTATTTACTTTTAATCTCCAGTTCAATTTGTAACTTTGAATATGTATCTGTAAAAGTATGCACAACGTAGGTTAATTCTGAAGCATTATTTAATATTTCTATTTGATGTATCGTTCAGGAAAATGTGGATAAACATCTATCACGATTCCTTACCAAATTTATTATATGCCTTGGTTTTATAAAACAAAAAATTAAACAATTACTTTCCTTTACTTTCATCAAATGCTAAATAAAACAATTTGATGAAAGTAAAGGCTATCTGAAAAAAGAGATGCGATGCATTTCTTTTCCAGAGAGTACTTTTCAAATCGTATAGCATTATGAATGCATTTATAAAGACGCAAAATGTATCCTTTATATCCCTTGTTATAAAAGGTGACTTTCCACATAGCGTAAAAATAATTTCAATAGTTTTAGCATATTACAACCTAATAATATATTCTGTAATAAAAACCATAAATTTAAAGCATTTAACATTTGTATTTATTAATATGTTAGAGAAAATAGTAATAAATAAAATTAATGAATCTCAAAATTTATTCAAAATGTCTTTATGATTATTATGACACATGCGTGTATATTGTAAAAATAATTGCATATATAAATTTTAAATAAGTGGGGTTAATATTCTATAAACTACTTCAATGTTATGTATTATCGACCATTTACGTCCTTTGAAAACAATAATAGTAAGTTTCAGACATAATATTAGTTAAAAATTCATTTGTGAGTTGCTTTAGTATTGCTTTACATATCACTTTGACATTTGTCCGTGTAATTATTTAATTTTAGTACCTGCCTTTATTTGTCACAGTGATTTTTCTGTTTTTAGAATATACAGTTGATAACTTATTTCACAATATATTATAACTGTTTTATATAACTCAGGCAATAATATAATTAAGGAAAAGGATGCTAATGTTGTTTCCGGTGTTCATCAATATTTATATATCGGAAAGAACAATATTTCTAAACCATTTTTATGCATTTGATCATATTCCTTAATGATGATATGAGAATCTGGGCAACATTTATCAGCAGACAATAAATGTGTTGTGCAAAGTTGTAAATGAGAGGATTTGATAAATATCAGTACTTCAAAATGTTAATTAAGTATTACCTAAACGTTAATGATAATTAAAAGGTTAATTGAAGTGATTGTAATTTCCAAATCGTAAGACATTATTTGAATAGATTTTTCCCAAATAACGGTTTTATGGTTTTAATTTTGCCTTTTTTTAACCTTAAATTAATTGAAATCTGTGTAAGCTGATATAATATTTACTAAAATTTCAATTTTTAAAAAAAATAAACTTTCAGTAATTTCTATAACTCTTTTATAAGTTATTTATTTTATTTTTTTATGAAACATTTGGTCAACTAATTAATGTTTCCGTTCATTAATCATATTAAAAAGCAAAATTTGCTCACGAATAATTCCGAAAAAAATTATCCTTTAAATTCATCCAAAGGGACTGAATTTTTTTATAACTCGCAGTCGGTAGTAATATGAAAAAAAAGCTAAAAAGCAAGCCTATGCGAATTATGAATCGCAAATGAAAAACCATTTTTTTTTTCTCAAAGCAAGAAACGAACGCTTTGTGTATATAAATATATATATGAAAAAACCAGTCGTCATTTTTTCGAATCAAAAATTTCGAGGAAAGATTTAATTCATTTATTTTTTTTTTTAAATTTCA
>BGPR01000023.1:1867520-1878220 GCA_013235015.1 Araneus ventricosus
CTATTTTTTAATTCTTAAACTCACACCAGCACACAATGCATGAACACAAATATGATGGATGCTTTATCTATTGTATCAGTTCTTCTTCCTTTGTTTCTTCACATATGGTGCAAAACTATTTGACATTAGTTATGATACCGGGCGAATCTAGACGCCTTTCCAAATTCAGTAACTCTCCCCCAATATATTTAATTTCTTAGAAGCCTCTATTTTTGTTTTATTTATAACCAAACAACAATTTACAGCACTTGCTTTCGTGCAAAGTACTACGCCCGAAACCACGTGATATTAACGAAAAGCTATTTTTACGAATGCTTATTTTTCCAACCTTCGGGAGAAAAAATAAGGATATAAAAAAGATGATTCTCACGCTATGGCAAAAGAAAATAAGCAGCGAGCCAAACACAGAAAAAAAACTCACAGATACAAAAAAAATTAAACCTTACCTCCGGGAGCTTTGGATCTAAAACACATATAGCACAGTTGAAACGAATGTTCTTTTAATAAATCAAGCGTTGAACAAGCTACTGTGGAAGCTTTGGAAAAAAACAAGACTGGTGTGGGAGAAAACAAATTTATTTGCAGAGAAATTGGATTTGTTTCTAAGAAAAAAGATGTTCGCTTGGACCGCAGGCAACAAAGAATACGTATAAATGAAAAACTATGAGAAGTAGTGAAACCTGAACGAATGTAAATTTTCAATTTACCTTATTTCAATTTCTATGCAATTAAGTGACGAAGTAAGTTTTGTGGTGACGAAATAAGTGGTATAAATAGAATTTTATTAGAAAAATGTAAAATTCAGTATTGGTTATATAATATGTTTGTAATTTCTCGGAAAATTGTATTTTATTACTTACGACAGAACTGTGGATACCGATAAGAATATTAGGAGAATTTTATGTTTTCTTTTCAGGTTAAGTGATTAGCAGGAAATAAGGTATTAGTTAATAATTAAATTTGTTATGATACAATTTATAATGTAAAACAAAAAATACATGCGACAAGGACATACCTATATGATGTATAGAACATGGGATTTTATTGCCGTCGATGAAATGTGAGAGACAACTTTAGAGTAAATAATAAAAAATAATTACTTTCTCTTAATATTTATTATTCGTATAGTCGCATTCTTACATTTATTCATCCTTTACACTTACTGTGCACTTAACTGTGATTGTTAATTTTAATTTAAAGATAATACGGAATTAATACGAAATTAATTCCGTATACGGAAATTAATTCATATGGAAAGCAATTATACGTTAGTTCTTAGAACTCCTCCGATTCCCTAATGCATTTTTAATTTCTCTTATACAAAGTATTGTAATTGTCAAAAAATTCTACCTCGAGATTTCGATGAATTTTCACCTTCTTGAGTTCGAAAAATAAGATTTCGGAATTATTTCCGACGATCTGTGTGTCTGGAACATGATAACTCAGAAACGGTTTGAGACAGACGGTTAAAATTTGGTATATGGTCTTTACACCAAATATGTAGATTTCTATCAAATTTTGGACAAATTTGGAAATACCGACAACGCAATATGATGAAGAAAACAGACGCCACTCTTTTACTCCGGCTAATATTGTTGTCCTTTCTCGTTGGCGCGGTCTCCTGGGGAAATCTGGGTTACTCGTCTATCGAAATTTACTCGTCTACTACTCGAAATCTACTCGCTGCGTTCCGGACTTTGCCGATGGTCCTCATTTTTTATGCGGGGGGCACCTCTGTTAGAGAGTACACGAGAAAGTCTAGATAATACCACTCAGGCTGGTTTACTTTCTCGAATATAAAGTATACAGAGAGAAAACACTGTAGTCTTCAAATAGTTCTACATCGATATTTTGATGAATTACCACGTTTTATACATTCTTGAGTGAGAAAACTGCTTTTGAATTGTGTCTGCCTGTCTAGGTCATTGAACTCGATAACCCCAAAAACGTCACAAGCGAGAAATTTAGTATGCATCGTTTCCACCAAAATTGCAAATTTCTATCAAATTTTGGACCAAATACGTTAATGAGAAATTTAGCTGCGAGCCTGTCCGTTTGCATGTGAACCCAATAATACAAAACTGAACGAGATCAATGTAACATGGTATATAGTTTTATCACTAATATTGTAGATTTATAGCAAATTTTAAATCGTATCCGACTGTGGGTTCATAGTCTGTTTGACTTGTCTATACGTGTGTATGTAACCGCGATAACTCTAAAACACAACGAGATAAATAAAGGGTATATGGTCTTACCCACAAAACTGTAATCTTGTGTAAAATTTTTGACTCAATCGGTCAACAAAAAGAGATCCAAAATACGTACTCTATCTCGAAGCTCTACTCTATCTATCGAAAACGCTCCATACCCAAGTACCACAACATGTTGCCGATATTGTACAATATTATAAAATATTGAGAATATTGTTTTATCATACAATATTGTTCAACATCATACAATATTGTTCAATATCGTACAATATTGTTCAATATCGTAGGATATTGTACAATATCATTGTGCTACAGGGGTATTGTGGAGATAATTGAAAATATCGAAGAGAAAAGACTCCCACTGGCTTGAATTTAAATTTATTTTCAAAGAATAATACTTAGTTAAAGCGTTGTACACAATTTTACAAATTTAAATAATCAATATGATTTCCAATTAATCAAATTTTAAATTTGTTCGTTGTTCAGTTTTAAAAACCATTCATCAAAATCGGCATAAACAAATAATAAGGTTCAAATTTCAGACAGATATTTATTTCATTAAATAACCGAAATATCAAACTAAAAACACATCACAATATGATAAATTCTGTTCTCAAATAAGTTTAATATTTCAAGAAAATTTAATTTATATTTTCAAATAAAAACTTTTTATTGCACAGTGTTATAAATTCTTTTAGTTGCTCAAATTAATTTTTAACACAGCATTCATAGTAAGAGAAAGTAAAAAATACATAGTTAGGGAAAGGTAAAAAATCTGTAATGAGTATTAATAATAATTAAAGAAATTAATTCTAGAAAATCAAAAACAAATTATCAGCTTTGAAATCATTTTCAACTTTTAAAGAAATGGAAATATTCCGAATAATCTTCCTTATATCCATATCTGAAAAGTTCTGATCGACTTTTCTGGAAAAGAAAAGAAAATCGAGCTTAGATTTAACTCATGCATAAAAGAAAAGATGTCGTAGCGTTTCATGAAAACATTTTACTAATTAAAAATGCAATTAGTTCGAAGATTTGCAAAGGAAGAATAGTTGTTTAATTCCCTTATTTACAAAAATCGGTGTTGTTTTGAGTACAAAAATAAAAAGTAATATAAGAGATTGGCACCAAATCTACAGGATTCGAGAAAACATTTAAATTTAAATGAATTCTCTAAAGCTTCTTTCTTCCTTTTTAAGTTAATTATATAAATTCAAAGGCTGCCTAGTCAATTTTTACCATTGAAGAAAAGTTTTTTGGTGACTGATTTTTATGACACATAACGAATACGCTTGAATATTCTAATAAATAAAATTAAATATGTGTTGTAAAATAAAATAATTGGTAGTTTATTTTTTTTTCTTTCTTGGTGGTATAGATGCAGTACCGTTCAACAATTGGAATTTCTTCATCCCCACAAGTGGAACTAATCTGTCTTTTCTCTAATAAAACTCTATATTGTTTTCTTCTGTGTCCTAGAATGTCACTTCATGTATGCTGGAATTATGTATGGTACAGATACTGCTCCAGTGTAATTTTTTCACTGCACTTGAGTTGGTACAGATGAAGTATCATTAAACAATTAAGATGTCGTTTTCCCCACAAGTAGAACTTATCTGTCTCTCCTCTAATTACCCTATGTCCTAGTGTGCCTCCTAGAATTACCCTGTCCTAGTATGTCACTTCATGTTTGCTCGATTTATGTATGGTACATATACTGTATCAGTGTAATTTTTTTGATGCACTTGAGTTGTTACAGATGCAGTACCATTAAACAATTAAGATTTTTTTCCCCACAAATGGAACTTATCTGTCTCTCCTTTAATTACCCTATACACAGTTTTCCTTTCCTGACTTTGTGTACCACCTCATGCATGATTGTTTCATGTATGATGACTTCCTGTATGATACAGATTCTGTATTGGTAGAATTTTTTTCCTTCGCTTGTACTAAAACAGATTCAGTACCATTAAACAATTCGGATTTCCCTCTCCCTCAAGTGAAACTAACCTGTCTCTCTTCTAATTGCACTGTATATAGTTTCTTTTTCTTTCCTGACCTGATGTTTCACTTCATGTATTGTATGAGTATACCAATACTGTAACAGTAAAGTTTTGTTTCGTTGCTCTTGGGCTTGAAAAGTTGCAGTACTATTAACACTTTGACGATGATTGTCTTGCGGGCGTATTGCCTTCTCGTAAAGGCACGCGTTCGGCCATCTTCAAAGGGTTAAACAATTAGAATTTAACTTTGCTCTAGTGAAACTAATCGCTTTCTTCCTAATCCCTTTATTCTTTGGCCTAGTGCGGTGCTTCATGTATGGTATAGGTATTATACTATTAAAAGATTTTTCAGATACGATCAGTTTGGTACATATGCAGTACTACTAAACAACTGGGAAGAAACATTTTGTGAAAGAAACTTTTTATGGTGTGGTGTGGAAGTTTAGAGAGGACGTGTCGATTCAGATGTCGCCCTCGTCATCTGGGAACGGCGTAAGTTTATTAAATACGTCTCAACACAGCCATCAAAACAAAACATATACAAAAAACAATAAATATTAAAAACAGTTATGGAAAAAAAGCAAACAGACCTACGAAAACATAACCATAAAGTACCTGGTGCGCGCATAAGCAGCAGCTTTCAAGAGTACAATGACGAAAAAACAAAGAATGACTAACAAACTGAAAAAAATCCAATAGACAAAGTTAAAAGAACAATTTTAATCTAAAAAAGAATCCGGCAGGAGGACTTCCTCAAGGTTCACCCTCTGCTGGGATTCTAAATTTTACAAAAATGGGGACAATTTTCTGTAGTGAAACAGACATTAAGTCAAAAGTCTCTCTTTTAAACCGAATTATCCGAAATCGAAGGAAAAGGAAAAAATATTTTCAGGAACTGCAAAATAAAGCAGCAATTGAGCAAACAGGCAGAAATAAGAAAAGTAAAAAAACAAACGTAGCTTAACAAGCAACACATCCTATCTCATTTTTTAAAAATTTCAAAGATGAATAAAATACTCAATTCTTCGCAAGCAATAAAGAATATTTCTGAACTTTTAAACATCTGATATGAACAAGAGACCCCATGTTCCTATTAGACGTTAAAAAAATCAGAAATATTCATTATTGATTGTGAAAAATTGAGTATTTTCTTCCTCTTTGAAATTTCAAAAAAATGAGTTAGCTCATTTCTTTTGGTTTTCAATTAATTTATGTATCATATCGTCGCTTAACAAGCAACACAAGCTAACAGCATTCATTTGTAAAATTGAATAAAATATTTTAAATATAAATAACATTCTGGCTAAACTATTTCTGTTTTTATTTTTGAATTTTGATTCATTAAAACATATTTAATTTATTCATATTGCATTCTTTATCTGAATATACAATTTTAAGATACTCGAGAAAAGAATCCTTGTGTGCTAACAATTATAACACAAAGCTTACAGAAGTTATAAACGATCGAATGAAGTAGAAGAAGCAAAGACGTTTCCAAGGGAAGAGATATAAAAGCACAAGGAAAAAATCATATATAAAACAAAAAAAGTTTCAATAATTGTTCATACGTATTTGGGCAAATTAAGTAAATGGAGTTTAAGTATTGCAGAGGGTGAGGAAATGTGATCAAAATAAGTTTTCATAAGCAATAACAAAAAAAACATAGCAATTTTGTACAAGAAACAAATAAAAAAAGACCCAAATATATAGAAAAAGAAATATAGAATATTAAATACAGATTAATTAATAAAAAACAATTAATTACAGAATATTATTTTGCACAAGAAACAAATCAAAATAGACAGACCCAAATATATAGAAAAAGAAATACAGAATATTAAATACACAATAATAATTAATTACGAATTAATAATTAATTACGAATTAATAATTAATTAATAACGAATAATTAATTACAGAATATTATTTTGTACAAGAAACAAATCAAAATAAACAGACCCAAATATATAGAAAAAGAAATACAGAATATTAATAAAGACAGAAAAATAATCAAATTAAAAACATTTGAATTAGCAGACGTACACAGTCTAAGCAATGCGGTGAAAATTACATTCAGTGAATACATACAATGCTACAAGCAATGATACGTTTTAAAGAGAGAGGTATAAAGGAAGGTGACCATGCTATATTATTCTTCTGTAGATTACTTCTAAGTAAACTTTTTTTGAGAGCGCATTTGGCAGTACATGATAGTATCAAATGCTTGACTTCTCGGAACTGGCCACTAGAGCAGGAAAATAAGTCAATGAGTGATGGTTGAAGATTTCTGAATATAATATTTTTCAGATTGCTTTTTATTGATCAAGTAGAAGATTCTGTATCTTAATCAGCAACTCAATATTTTATAAACAGTATTCTTTAATTCTCTTTAACAATAGCTTAATTCTAAAGCAATTTTTAGCCATCTTTGGCCTACCAGGGAAGGTCACATGCGACTACGGCTAAAACGTTTGTTTATGAATATCAATCGCGATTAAGGAACATATCTTGTCAGCACAAGTGCTTCTTCTTCGCTTTTGTACCTCTTAAGCCATAAACTTTCCATACATTTTGCAGCCCCAACGGATTTTGAGCCCTGCATATATTTGTTCAAATCCCCAATTTAATACGTTTGTTAAAGGGGATACTTTTAAATCACACGCGATATTTTAATGCGCTTAAGTTGTTTCTTCCTCGAAAAGTCGTTATTTGTCAGTTGTACCTCAAATTAACTTTTTGGCTAAAGGACATTTTATTTGCGGCTTTTCTCAAGGGGTTATACTGAGATTAATTGGCTCACTCCCGGCTGAATATTTTACTTCCACAAGCAATGCAAATAGACACTCTTCCTTGTCTAAATAAGTGGGAAGGTGATTCTGGCGACTAATAGTAATTAAATAAAACTTTCCTACCACTTTAAGTCTCCAACGGAATCTATTTAATTGATGATATTAAACGAAATTTGGAGTTTAATTGTCGCATTCTTCGACAGAATGCTGCGCTGATTTCATAAAGTATGCAACCACAAGTTTCAAAGCGTTGCGTTGGTTGGAACTTTTAAAATGAGGGCATGAGCTTTGTATCCGCTAAATTGTGGAATTTTTTTTAAAAATGGTGGACATAACCTTTTGGACCTGTTTAATTTGTAGCATTAATTAATTTTTGAAATTCTAATTTTAAGTATTTATAGTCTCTCTTTTGCGATTCCACATAGAAATTTTGAGCATTAATAAAATAGCATATCGCTTTTTTGTAGAACTGAATTTTATTGTGAATTTAATAATAAAAATTACAAAGGAAAATTTTAAATATTTTAATGTTTATGTAAATAAATTCTAATCATGGTTTAGCTACTACTATTTATTATAAAGATTACTGTAAAATGAAAGATAAATCATGTTTATTAATACTCAATCATTTAATTGTAAGAGTTTTTAACTCTACCAAATACAATAAGATAGTCACTTTTAGTATGCAATATATAATATCAAATACAATGTACGGAAGATGAAAAAAGAGACGTTTGAAAAATGTACAGAAATTTTAATCTCCAGATTTTTTTTACAAACAAGTTTACAGTAATTATTCTCTATAACTATGAATATCCCTACATTTCTACTGGAAGTGCTGCTCAGTATAGAAGAATTTAGGGAGACTATCCTTAACAAGCTGCCAGAAAAGTGCAGGCAGGTAATTCGAAGGGAGTCTAACTTTCGGCACCATCTCTTTTTGTCACTTACTTCTTTCAAACTTGCGTCCATTACCTCATACTTAACCTGTGTTACCTCCCGGACTATTCTGTCGTTATCTCATGTATTGAAGTACACGCCTACACCTCAGCCGAGACTTCTCCACTTCTATCAAGAGACTCTTTCACTCCAGTACAAAATACCCATCGTCTGGCTTTAAAGTATTGGTCCAAGCGCGGGTAGCATCGCTACGCCATGCAGGTATTGCCCAACAATTTTTAACGTTTCAATAAGCCTACATCGTTGTTGGGTCGATAGATAGCGTGTCTCGGAAAGTGTTCCTGGCAATTTGTTTGGGATAAATTGTTAATTTAAGGTTTTGATACATAAAACGAAATTTCAATATCTTTATGGAAGTCATTATTGTTTTCCATCACCAATATTATAACACTATTAAAAGACTGTTACTTACTATAAATAAATAACTGTGTCATCGAAAATCAGAAATTTCACTATTTATAAAGGATTCACTGCGAAAACATGTAAGTGCTATAGCGGGACGAGACTCAAGTTTGTGTGTAGTGCTGCTGAAGAATCCAGTCAATTTTATGAACCATTTTTATTAGGCTACGTTCCACAGCACAGAACATTAAAGTTACAAGACACAAGACAAGACAGAGAACAACATCACGATACAAGCACACAGACAAGAATGACAGAGAGGCATCATGGGCAAAAGATGGCTCCAGTAGCGCCACCTATCATAGAAAGGAGAAGGCAGCTGATTGTAACCGCTACAGTGCTTAATAAGCGTCTAAATTTAGTAAATGAATCTAACAATGGATTCAATTCCTGTGCACGTGATAGGCGTTAACTGCGTCGCAGCAATACAATTTTGGAATTCAGTTCGCATATTACCAGAGAAATAGAGAAAGATACTTAAATATTAGTAAATATGAGCAATTACATTTTTAAGAGACTATGACTGCATGTGAATTAACACCTTTATATTTAGGGAGAGAAACTTAATTATTTGGATCTTGTACAAAAAAATATATCCATATAATGATTTAGAATTTTCCTATTTTTAAAATAACGCTGCTTAACTTTTCAAATTATTAACTTATTCTTATATCAGAATTAAAGTAGAAATAATAACTGCCACTCTAACTTGAAAAAGTCCGGATTCAACAGGTTCTAAAGCGTTCGGGGAAGTCCCTTTTCGAAAGCACTATTTAAGCTCTCCACGACGCTGTAACTGTCTCTTTTACGATGTAACTCTTTCCTGGTAAGACGCGCGGCTTGGCGTGTAATATTTTCCCTCATGAACATGGTGGAATATATATAAATATTATTGCAATGTTTAACTAGTTTTGGTCTTCTACCTTATTTTATTTAAGAATGTCGAATTTGGAATAAATCATCTTCATTTAGAAATGCCTCAACCTATCACCTAAAGGAATGTTACATCCATACCGTACTAAAAATGATATTAACCTATTTAATCCAGTTATTATTGTTACTATTAATGTTTTGTTTTCATGAATTTGCTTAAGAGTTTTTCAAAAGAGATTTCAACTGGAACTGGAATTATAAATTTCCATTTTTAAAGAAGTCAGGGTTGAAATTGAAGAGATGCTTCTGTTTATCACATACTCCTTCTACTGACAAAAAATTCAATGCATACGCTTTTCTTTGATATCCTTTTAATTCGAACCAATACAGTACTTTTGCATAATCAATTATTAAAAAATTTCTTACAAAGCAACGTCTTCCTTTTAATTTTGTTGACAACTAATTATAATTACACTGTAATCTGCAAAAGACTCATTAAGATACCTTTTTAACGAGATACTCTAATACACCCAAATCTGCCTGATTAAAAAAATGCGTTTAATGTAATCCCTTAAAAAAAGCTCCCTGAAAATTTCGTTTGACACTCAATGCCTTGTTTCACATTCTAACCTCAACCAATTAAAAATTTCTTCACTTTTAAGTCCAGTTAATCCGATTTGGGTTTTACTGTAGGACGTTAAACGCAAATGCGATTAATGACATTCGTAAGAGGGTGGCATAGATGGGTTTCAATATCGTGCTGGAACTATTTGAGCCCCCGTACCATCCCGCTGAAAGAACGTTTAACTTCGTTATCGAAGACGTTCCCGAAAATGGCATTTAATTAATAAGAATGATGCGTGAGAATCTAAAGGGCAGACGACTTCTTACGCTTTTTCGCGGTTCTTGGCGCAACCTATTCTTTCGGAGCCCCCCAAATTCGATTAATTACTCCTAGAGAGAAGACGGGGGATGATAGTGTAATCAATAATTTCTCTTTTAGTAATCTCCTGCACTAGATTCATGATTTTTTCCCTCCGTTTTCCGAGGCTTTTTTTTTTCTCCCTTTCCTTTCTTTCCTTCTTGACATTTTTTCCCCTTCTTTCTGGCCCATTTTTTTATTCGAATCTTGATCTTGAACTTTTCGTCGAAATAATTCTTTGGGCTCTTTTTCTACCGCTAAGATCCTAGAGCAGCGCACAAAGCGTATTATTCCAAGAAAAAATGCAAGAAGTTGTGAACCTCTTCATCCATATTCTTAAAAAATTCTTACGGTGATAGGTCTAAATAAATTGCGAGTATTCCTTCGAAAATCGGGTACCAAGTTTGCAGCTTTAAACAGGATGGATGTAGGTATATGTGAGTCAATTCATCTACCAACGTTCTTTCAAACATTAATTCACTATTATTTTAATGTCTTAATTCACTGTTATTTTAATGTCTTAATTCACTGTTAT
>BGPR01000023.1:1878230-1897338 GCA_013235015.1 Araneus ventricosus
TAATGTCTTAATTCACTGTTATTTTAATGTCTTAATTCACTGTTATTTTAATGTCTTAATTCACTGTTATATTGATGATTTAATTCACCGTGTGTTACCGTTAAAATTAGAAAAGTGCTAATGCACAAATTACTTAGTTAATCTACAGATTATCTGCTTTTCTTCGTTAAATTTGGTAATAATCTACAAAATAAGAGTTATTTCATACTTTCCCGTTAATGTGCGCATTAACGTAAGTTTCTCTTTTCCCGTAAAATAAATAAATAACATTATTGCCAATATTTTTGTACAATCTATTGAATATTATATTAAATTAATCCGAAGATAAACGGTATTCCGTCTCAAGAATTGTGTGTATATTTTATTTACTATCTTCTGATTATTATGTGAAATTAACTTTATGCAATTAAAGTATAATCCATTTTATGTTAGCAGTACATATATAATTGTTTGTTGTTAGTCTCAGCATTAATTTGAGAGCGCATAAATAATTCTGTAGTTCAATCAGAGATCTTATTTCGACATTAACGAGTACCTAGAAGGTGATTTACAGCTATCCAGGTAAGTTGCAGATTAACACAAAAGTAATGTGAGAAAAGAAAAATATTTTGAGCATCTTAACACATCGGCAAAATTAATATGCAGATTGTTTACACAATCTTATCATTACCTGATTCAATACTTTAGCTGTAACATAAGAAATGATAGTAACTACTCTGTACGTTATAATATGTAAAATAAGTATAATAAAAAGTCTTTTCTAGAAATCTACGAGGTTTCTATTTTTGTAGATAGATTCAGCTGAAGCACCATAAATGAAACCGTTTGTCTGTTTTCATATAATCTCTATTTCTTTTAAAACTATTAATAGTTAATGAAAATAAAAGTGAATATAAATTGCAGATTTCGAATCGTCGGATTCAATGGCGAATGTTATAACTTTAGATTACAGATGGCTAGAATCCCGCAACATCTTAACACGGAGATTTCTTCAGAGTATAAAAGAGCGCCCCACAAAGTCCTTAAATGATCGCGAATATATTTTCCAACTGGAAAGTTGTTGCAAGTGAAAAAAAAATTAAGAAAGCCAATCTTTTGAGAGTGGCTTAAGGATTTACCATTTTTGACCTTTACCCTTTCCTTTCTTCCTCCCTCCCTCATTTAACAGGTGTCACAGTGGCCTGGTAAAACTGGAGAGTCGAGGGTTTGAAACCTGATTACTCCAAAGATCTAGGTGTGTATTGACGTGCACTGGGGCTTGATACATGTTAAATATAATGTGGATCAAGTGTCCTTTCGCTGGTGTGTAATAGATGTTTGAAGAGATAAGTATCGCCTCATTTTCCTCGCGTCATCTGATCTCAGTTCGAATTTACGAGATGCGTCTCAAATAGCCATTGCGTAGTTTTAAAAGGAGATATTTATTTAACTAAACTATAAACCCCCTGGGATTTATTTATTGGCCTACGTAGACACAGCCTACCCAGAGTATGCAAGGCACTGATTCGGACGACGGGAAGTTTGAGTTAAGAAAAACAATTACAATACAGATGCAAACAAAACATAACATCAATATTGATTTACAATATGTAAAAAAGAAATATTATAAAATGCATAAACTCTGAACAAGCTCAAAAGAGAAAGCAAGTGTCAAAGAACAAATTAAAGATCCTTGTAGCAATCAAAATAAAATACAGATAAATAAAAAGTCTAATAAAAACTTATCATATAAAACACATTACACCACGCATGGCTATTCAAAACATAGCGTTTAAAACAAATGATAACGTAACTCACAAAGATTCCAAATTCCATAGCGCAGCAATGATCACATAATATCACAAGGTTTTACTAAGTTTCGCCTTATTTAGTACATTAATTCGCAATTGCTTTCTTAATCAAATAAATAAAACGAGTTTTATTAGTTCTGATAACAATTAAGAAAATATTTTTCTTCATTCCCTCTCCATTCCTCGAAACAAAATATATCTCGGATATCTGATCACACATTTCCTCAACCTGATACAATGTTGAACAAAGGTTAACATAAATTGCAGTGATAAAGTGTCCCACAGAGCGGGAATAAAGATAAAGTATCACAAGTCGATACAAAGTTTCGTCGTAGTTAGAACTTTAATTTGTAGTTGTTGTTATCTTATAAGTAAAAATCATTTTACTTAGTTCTGATAATTTTAAAAATATGTTTCGTTTCATTTCCTCTCCAATCATCGAAACAAATATAATGTATCTCGGATATCTGATCACACATTTCCACGACCCGATACAATGTCTCAATTTGTGCGCGCGTGTGCTGTGTTTGTCTTTCCATTTCTCCACGCTCATCCGAAGTGATAGTCCCACAAAGCCATACCCATCATCTTCGTCCCCGACGAGGCCAGAGTAATTACCGGTCAGCGGAGCGTGGACAATTGTCCCGGACAGATCCGGGGAATAACGAACCCTCCAGATCCCTCCAAGAATATAAAGAGAAGAAGGCAGAATGTGTAAATCTGATGTCTTCCTCGAAAGTAATGTCTTTGACACTCCAACGGCAGAAAATTATCTCCGCACTGCATCGTTATACAGGAGAGGGCCTCTGATCAGGTCTTGGAGGACTATGGGAAGCTTTCTTTTTTCTTTCTCGGGTCCTTTCTTCTTTCTCCTTCGTAATTTTGTTTTTATTCTGCGTTCTCGTTTTATTCGCTAACTTGTCTTATTGGCTTAGTTTCAAACTTGAAGGGATGAAACTTTAGATATTTCATGCTTTTCTTGTTTTTGTGTTATTCTAATGAGGATGCTTTTTCGCGTTGAAGCAAATTGAAATTTGCTTGTAACTGTGCAATTATGTGGTTTTGTTTCATTTAGCTAATTATATTGCTTTTTTAATTTTAAAATCAGAAGACCACAGCGTATCAGTTTTTAAGGATTTAATATTATGCTATTGAAAGATATATTTTTCGGATAATTTAGAAGAGTATAATCGACTTCATATTTTAATTGCTTAGCAGATAACAATTCCTGCACTGCAATGTTATGCAAAATCTATATACATTTTATACAACAGAGAACCTATGATAAAACACTGCAGGAGATGGACTGTTGAGATTTTTTTCTTCTTTTTCCTTACTTTGTAATTTTGGACAATAGGAATAACATCTTGATAATATGCTTTTGAAAGAAATACTTTGAGGATAATATTGAACATATCGCTTACTATTTATCTAGTTTAGATTTTATTGGTTGGCAGAAAATAATGTCCGCATTGCAATGTCATCTAGAACACCTTTCATTATGGTTGAAAATTGCATGATTATCGCCAAAAGAGAAATATAAATTTTATTTTTGAATTGGACTCAACGAAACTGCATGTAACATACAACTTAACATATATAAACATTTAAGAAAAATTGAAGATTATTCTACGCAAGTTAATCATTAAAAACTAAAAAAATCGAGCAACGAAGTGAAAGGATGTTGAAACACTTGTAATTTAAATAATTTTATTTATTTAAAAATGTAATTTATCAACATGAAATTAAAAAAGAGCTAAATTATTATTATGAAATCTTCATTTAATTGATTTTTAAAGAATGATTAATACTTCTAATGCTTGAACCTTCAAAATAACCCAAGCTGTAAGAGCTCCGACAATATAATTTTTTTTAAATGTCATTCAGAATTTGAATTTGGGTTATTTTTCCAGGGTTAACTTTATCTTGGGCTATTTTGTCTTGTGCTATTTTGTTGGGGCTCTTATGGCTTGGCCTATTTTGACGGGGTAGCCTTCTAATGCTTTTTCCATAAAATTAATTTCACACTATATGTATTTATAGTTATTTTGCTACACATATAGATAACTTAATGAAAAAAACACGTTTTCGAAGGTAAAATTCGGAATAAATAAAAATAACAGTAAACTAATCAGACCAAAGTTTATTGATTCTCATACATATCCGTGTGCAATCAAAATTGATCTCAAACGACACTTTCCCATTCACTTCTTAACATTTTTTTTTAGCTTGACATGCAATTAATTTATATTGAAGTTTATTTTTAATTTAAAATTTAAACTCCTTGGATCGTTCTTTTTTTTAATTTTAAAGTTAAAATGACGTTTCTTTGCACGATTCCTTTGCATCAAAGCCTGTATTATATTAACCTACTTATATCGATTCAATTTTCAACTTTGTGAAAGAAAACTGTAACTGTTAATATTTGAAATTATAAATATTGGGGGACCCAAATATTAAGGGCATTAAATATTGAATGGGGTAGCTAGGATATTTATAAAAATATTGAAGCAAGGTAGAAGCCCAGAAATAAAATTTAAATTATAATATATATTGAACAATTAATTAATTCTGGGTACAAAATCAAATTACACAATAATAAGCCATTCTTGCAATATTGAAATAATTCACCTACCTTTGCTGACCTGAAAACCCTAGCTACATAATTAAAAGTTCATTTTCATATAGTGGTAGTACAATGCTAAAAATAATTAAACAAAAACAATTTTATAAAATTTTAAATAATTTTTTATTTAATAATTATTGATATTAAAATTAATTACTGCCATAAAAATTTAGATATATGCATAATATTTGATGCACAGAAATGAACATTTATCAAACAAAATAAAAAATAAAAATTGTAGCTACACATTAGCACTTCAGGCCCAAGAATTATATTTCAGAACACAAAGTAAAAAAAAGACAACCTAAATTTGATAGAGATGTAATGATGAACATTATTCACTGCAACATCACAAACACTTCTTGAATTGATGAATATTACTTAAAAAAAAGTGAATTTTTTTTATATTCACTTAACAATGATATTTTGAGGTATTCAACTTGCACATTTTCGCACCTTCCTCGGCCATTCCTCTAGGCCTGCATCACTCATTCAAAATCGGAAAAGCTGAAGATGAGAACAAAAATGTTGAGCAGGAATAGACGTTAAAAAGATGATCACGATCTCTGTGATTAAGAGTACACACCACCACGATGAAAAATAAAAATGCTGGAGGCATTACCCACACTGCAGATCCCGCAAAAGGTGATGATCATTGAAAATCAGCGTTCATGGATTGTTCCGGCATAAAGAAAGAAATGCTTTCTTCACAACAGCACCTTAATTCAATAGATTGTTCCGGAATAGTGTTGTAGAAAACTTTCCATCTCGTCTTTCAGAGCATACATCACCGAGTTTTTTCATACTGCATCCTTTTAGGAATACCAATGAAGAATAATAAGAATCTTCAGCTTCAGACTCAGGAATATATAAAAAACATTAACGGAAAATTAAATCAGAGGCAAGACAAGACAAGACCCCGACCCCAGAGCCAACCGGCCCTGGGGGCCCGCAGCTGGAACAACCAACCACTCGCTTAGCCCATCACAAAAGAATTCAAAAAGTAACGGAAAACGATTCCAGATACAGACGCCCAAGACCTGATAACGCCAAAAAAACTACGCGAGCCAAGATGGTGAAGAAATAGTCCCGTTGCAAAATTTGAATTTAAAAATTAATAAAGTTGAAACCTTAATGGAAACAACAACAAAAGTTAAGACAAATAATAATTAAATCGAAAACAAAGTAAATAATTAAGTAAAATTTAGAAATTAAATGAAACGGCTAAAATTAACGTTTGAATTTCAAAATTATCCAAAGTTGCCACAAGAAAAGAAAGAAACTTTAGTGGCGAAGAATTAAATTAATTAAAAATACTGACAAAGCCGAAAAATGATGTTAATGCAATATTTGCAATCTAACAGTAACGAAAATATGTGATTTGATTTTCGAAAGATCTTTATTTCAAATTTATTGATGCAAACAATTTTAATAACAATATTTTTATCACATGAATTTCATGGGCATTAATGGGAAATGACTGTTTTCCTATATTCTACTATAATCGATCGTTTACTTTATGTAAAATTTGAATGAATATATTTCTTATAGATTATTGTTGAATTTGAACTACGTTTTTTCTCCTGTTTTCTTATAGCAATAAATTGGTGCATGCATTCATATGGTAAACTATACAAAAAAAGTGCTTAAATTCAGGGAAAGTACTTAAGAAAGCTATTAATTTTGTTTGCTGAAACGAAAAGTAAAAGGACACGCCGCAGTACCATCATTACCTACTTAAAGCACAGAAAAAACTATCACGTAATGACCTGCAGAAATATTTTATCCATACCGAAAAAACCTAACCAAACATTTCTGTGACATTTAAAAAAGAAATGTTTACCCGCAGAAAAATATTGAATGCTAAATATTGAACATCATCGAAAACTTCAATTTAAAACCTTTAATGGTTATCTCGAGTCTAAAGGTCAAGACAGTATAAATCTTTCTTAAATCTTCATGACTTTTCCATTCCCAAGAAGGTTTTCTTTTTTCGAAGAATAGAAAGGTGAATAAGTACCTCTCCTTTCGTTTCTGTTTCGTCCTGTTTATTTATTCGACCTAAAGCTAACGGTTAAACCCTTTACCGGTAAAGTTACCAAATAGCATTCCACCTTCTAATGTTTAAAAAATAGAAAATACACTTCGATGTATAGCAAGGTAAAAAATAAACTAAAGAAATAAACGAAGACACTAGCAACAAACTGATGACAATATAAATAATATAGCCACAAAGAGATACTACAGAACAAACCGTTTTCGTAATTTAGTGAATATTGAAAGTCATTTATTTTGAAGAACAGGCAAAAGGCGGGGACGATGTCGATTCCAGCATTTCATGTATATAGCCTGAAAATCGGAAAGGGAAAAAAAGGGAAAATGTTGGTAAAAAATACACAGCACAAACGGAAAAGTTTAATTTTTTTTCTTTTTCTTTCTCTATCATGGAATGCTGAAAACGATTTGCGCGAAAGAAGAAGAGGGATTTTTGCTCTTCTTATTTAAAAGCATCCTTTCGTTTCCTGAAAAAAAAGAGCAAAAATGAAATGAAAAAGTTCCAGTCTCACAGTGGCTTAAAAAATTATTTCTCGGAGGAAAGAAGATCTTTAAATGGTAAAAATTGATGGAACTTGAGAGTGATACTTCATGGATGTATGACGAATCATTGAAATAGGGCTGATGAAAAAGTTTCGATGTATGATCGCTGATCGATAAATGGGTTTCAGATATTTCAAGACATTAAAATATTCATTATTTTTTTAGAAAGCGTTTCATCCGTGAATAATTTAGGCAAATACGAGTAATTAATAGCCTAATTTATGCAATTTATATGAGGGAATACTGTCAATCTTATTTCAAATTAAAATTATGGTCATTCTGGTGTACTGAAAAATACGGGTATACTGAAATGTGGTGTACTGAAAATCACGGGTATACAGGAAATATGATGAAAGTGTTAAGATGAATGAATCGTTGATCGATAGATGTGTTTCAGATATTTAATGACAGAAAAGCTCTCGTTTTTTTTTAAAAAAAAACATTTTATATGCGACTAATTTAGATAAATGTGAGTAATTTATGTAATATATTTGAGGGTAATACGATCACTTTTATTTCTGATTAAAATTACGTTTACTGTGGTAGTGCTGAAAAAATCATGTGATTATTATTGCTATATATCCTCTTAAAGTTTTTAAAAGCATTTTTGTTTCCACTTTTGATTTTCAGTATCATATATGAAATTTCGCAGAACACCTTTCTTTTAAAAGTAATATGGCCAGTGAAGGTTATTCGGCCACTTTTGTATTTATCTCAATAGATCCATTTCTACTGAGTTGCATTTCATTTAAATAAAAAAAGAAGAGGATAGAAAGACACAACTTTTTTTAATGAATGAGCTTATTTGTCCTTGAATAATTTAAAAGTTAATGAAAATAATTCAAAAAATTCAAAAACTTTTCTATATGCTGACGAAAATTTAAACGGTCAAAAAGTTGGAGAGAATAGGTGTGCTGGTGCAACAACCACTACTGGTCTTATTTCGCTGTAGATATATTTATGAAATCTCTTGTGATTCATGCAAAAACCATAAATGTTTTGAGAAAATTTATCACATATTATTGAAGCGCATTATAAATTCTATAGTATTAAATAGTGTGTTACCTTTCCGCAATTCAATTACTACACGAAAAATGGGTAAACTTACGGGCTCAAAATAAAAATTACCGATCTGGATGGCAAACAAAGGTTACCTATCCATCAAAATTCATTTTACCTCCAATCCACAGGAAAAGTTTATAAGATTAATTTCAGTTCGGAGTGCTGCTTTAGCACTTTCTTAGTTTTCAAGATAGTAGAGCCGTTTCTTGGTGAAAGCTTAAACTAACGCTAAGCCAACCACTTGTCGTATTAACAGCACTGGTTGCCAGTTTCGATGCTGTTTTCTCCTTTCGTGAACACGCTTGTTACAGGTAGGAAAAATTTTTAATGATACTTACGTAAAAAATGAAAAGTGACGAGAAATAAAGCAATGAAAATTGATGGTAATAATCGTCATCATTATTTGCCTGTATACCAAAACACAGTTCTGGTTTGAGTTCTGTTTTCAGAAATATTCCATTGTTACGTAGGTCAGTCATAAAGCTAGTTGAGCGCTTTCGTAAAAATTCTTGGTAAAAGGGTATTTTTTCGATACTTTGTAGTAACACTACAGACATTTATCTGCAGTACATGACCTAGCGGCTTGGATGAGGCAGTTTTAGTTTGCTTGCTAATCAGCCTTGATGCCCAGGCAGCTGCAGGTGGCTTCTAAATTGGAAATGCGTGCAGTGATCCGTATTTGTGGGCAAAAAGGGATAAATGCACTGAAGTTTATCGGCAGTTGCACAAATTAATGATAAAAATACAATATCGCGTCAACCAAAGTTGTGCAACATGTTCTGAAACACACCTGCCGCGAGACTATAAGACCGCGGTAGACTATAAATTTCTTCGACAAGTAACTAACGCTGCTTGCGTGAATGAAAATGTTCTTGCAAACAGATGCGTAATAGAAGACGAAATCACACATGAGCTGGATGTTTCACATGGAAGTATGCATAAGATTATTGTCCAGCATCTTGAATTCTGTAAAATTTATGCTTGACGGTGCCTCGTCTATTGACGAAAGAACACATAATCCCAACTATGGTTTTTGGAAGTTGGACGGGAATTTTTCGCATGAGGCAAAGAATACTTGTGCCACGCCTTGACAAATGTTTAAATAAAGGAGATAATTAAATGGAAAAGTAGCTGTTGTATGAAACTTCAGTGCACTTGTATCTATACTGTAAAATTTCGATCCTGTTTTGTTTTCTGCAACTAGCTTTTTGAGTGGCCTTCGTACTATTCTACCATTGCGTGTTTTCAGTCATCGTTGACAGTTCACTCGCACATGGATCGACAGAGAGACAATCTTCGTATACACAGAATTTTTCCAACATTTAAGACATCTACAATTTTGTTTTAACCCCTTAAGGATCGCATTTTTTTCCTATCTAGTAAGATGATCCCTTCTGTTTCGAAAAGGGGCTGTCATTTTCATTCATCTAAGAAGGCATAGAATACTTCCGATGCTTATGGATTCAACGTAATTTTTGTGTCAAATTATAAAGCTAATTAATGATTACATTTTAGTTTATAAGCCCAAAAATGCGATAATTCGATGCATGTCAATATGACGGGAGCGAGACTTAAGGGGTTAAACACCACTTACACAATTTAATCAGTCTAACTCGTTGCGCTTTCGGGTTTTTGTGTCTACAGGTAGATCGACAGACAGTCACATATAATTCCGAAAATGTGTTTTACGGACTCTGGGAGGTCTAAAATTTGAAGATTCATTCAAACCTCGAGGTCGACTTTTTTGACAATTACAATGCTTTCTCTTTGAATATTTCGTATACGAGCAAGCAAAATGTAATTTTCTCCCCTCGGCGTAATTCCATACAAATTTACTCCGCCCAGTCATGTAGACATGCGGTAAAGCCGAAAGACAAATAGTAATACTAGTACTGTGAAGCATGCAAAGCAGACCCTAAAACTAACGACTCTCGCACGGAACCGTCATGGGGAGGTACGTCTCCTCATCAGCGATGAGACCGTTATCCATCCAACGCCACCTTATTCTACCTCCAGGGGAGCCAAAGGCCTGCTTATTTGTACAATATTAACTATCCCGATTCAAGATGCCACTCGGAAAGACGATCAGAATTTCTAAATTAACTTCTTCATGGCTGTTATGCAACCGTTGGTTTTTTGATTCCATATTTTCGAATTTTTCTTCAGCGAATTTCGAAAATTATTGCAAAAAGCGATTTTCACGCTTTCTTAAAATGCAATCTGCAAACCATTATCTGCTTGGGTATATATTTTTTAACTTGTTTCTCCAAGTTTGGAAAATTTCTATTTGACACTAATCATAATATTATACGCAAAATGAATATATTTAATATTTTCAGTGGATGAAGTAGCAACCAGCATATAAGTATATGCAATACTCAAAAATGTATATGAAATTTTCCTTCAAAGCGCATGTTAGAAAATCTTTCTGAATATGTCGCACTTTCGCGTAGTTTAGAACAGTAAAGAAAATCGAAGTATGTATTACGAAAGAGCGTCTTTTCTCGTTGGCCGGTATTCCTAAATATTGATGCACCTTTGCAATTTTGGTCTAAAAAATACATACAAGATTTCGCTTATCTATTTTGTTTTCTTTTTGAGTTATTCTGCTCAGATACGCACAGATATAAAACAAATTTCTTTTCAGGCTCGCCAGAGTGTAATACTTTAGAACTTATAAAAATCTGAAGATGGAGGTTTTAGTGTAACAATACTTTCTC
Source organism: Araneus ventricosus (assembly GCA_013235015.1). Classification (NCBI taxonomy): domain Eukaryota; kingdom Metazoa; phylum Arthropoda; class Arachnida; order Araneae; family Araneidae; genus Araneus; species Araneus ventricosus. Next base: position 1,889,027 of record BGPR01000023.1, read on the forward strand.
TTTTCACGCTTCATATACGAGTAAGTAAAAAGTATTTTTGTTAACTTATTATTATCAATATCTGAATAAAATTCGAAAATATGATGCATAAGGACAGTGCTATTAGTTTGGAGAATCTGTACCAGAACGTTCGATCGTTAATGCCATACTGTAACTTATCCGGATTATCTTGTCAAGCTAATTAATAAGGATTACCAACGCTTCGTTCGGATAAGTTGAATTAATCTGGATAATCTACATTATCGAAGAATGTGTAAAACCAATTGGATAACGAACATTGTTCGACAAATCGATGCCACAATTTTATGATAGAACGCAAACATTCTGTCTTTATTCGAAATCAAATAACTACACATAATCAATTTTCTTAACTAATGATATTGGATAATCGATGGATATTGTTAAAATGGGCTCAAACTCTAATTTGTACGAACAAATGACACTTTCTGTTTATCTAGTCCATTATATAAATAGATAATGATTACATGCAAATGTGACAATTATCACTACAGTAAAACTTCGATTAACCGTCACGTCCGGACTAGGGCTGTGACGGATAACCGAATAGACGGATAACAGAAATTTCTTCATACATATGTACAGTAACGTGATTTAACCGCTCGCCTGGGACGTAAACGAAAATAAAATCCTTTAAAAGTGGATAATGCATACATATTGTATTTAATTTTACAAAACGATCGATATAAACTTCAATATAAGAGTAGTAATGCATAGAAATTTGTTGTAACACTACGTATAAACCTACATTTTTAGACTATGACGGATAATATAAACTCACGGTTAAACGTGTGACGGCTAATCGAAGTTTTACTGTACTATATACACAGGATACATATAGAGTCACCATACCCACTTCAATCAACAATTTGGTATTTGAAAGTTAGAATTTATCACTGAAATTCAGATTAATATGTCATCTGTCAGATACTTAGAATATAATAAGACATTAATAGCCAAATCATCACTTGCCACTTTTTTTAAAGTTTGTCACTGTGGGTGGAATTAAAAATTTAGAATTTGAAAGAAAAATTTATTACTGATTAATTTATCATCTTTGAGTTACCTGGTATATAATAGGAAATCAATAGGCAGATTATCGACACTTCTTTTATATTTGGTAATAGCAGAAATGATTCTGACAAGTGAGAAATTACATTATGGTTTGTCAGAAAAGGAAATGAAGGATGATTGCCATACATTAGCATTATTCAGACGAAGAAAACTTTTTATGAGTGACTTGAAGGTGTATATATTCTTCAAAATTATTATTAACATGAAAATTTTATTGGAAAAATGTCTAAGAAATTTGAAAATGGAAATATACAGTTAAGACCATTTGAAGAAAGAAAATAAGGGATAAGAAGATAAGAATAATATAAAAATTTCAGCCTTAAATATATGAACTTACTTTCTAAAAATATATGGCAGCTGCCCGAAAAATCAAAGTTTAAACTTAACAACGTTTGAAAGTTATTCAAAGATTTTATTCTTAACACCTTAACGGTCGCGATTGAAGTGCATCGAATTATCACATTTTTAGGCTTATAAACTAAAATTTAATCATTAATTAGGCTTTATAATTCGGCACAAAAAATTACATAGAATCCATAAGCATCTCATGTATTCTATGCCTTCTTAGATGAATGTAAACGACAGCCCCTTTCCAAAACAGAAGAGGTTATCTTATTAGATAGCAAAGAAAATGCGACTCTTAAGGGATTAATAAAGAGTTTTAATTAGATGAAAATACGTCTCAGAATGTCCTAATGTTAAGCAATTTAACATGATTTCTTGATCAATTGCATAGTGACGAAAAGAGACAAGAGGAGAGGTGTAGACGTCACAAGCGCCAATTGGGGGGGGGGGGGGTGTCGTCATGAAGAATAATTAAAAAAGCATTTATTTTATATTTAAGCCAAATATGACGTGGGGGAAATAAATAGCAGTACCTATTTCCATTGCTCCGCCACTGTTTTTTATGCAGGTTTTACAATGGCACTTCATACTCTGTAAGAATTGAAATCTGTGAGCAGAATTGGCTCAATAAATACCTAGTAGAAATGTATCGAAACAATGGTTAAAAGCGCTTTATACAAAAGTTGTTTATATATTTTCAAAATTACAGCACTAGTATTGAGAAACAATATGAATCTATACATTTAATAATAATTAACCAAAGAACGAGTTCTCCAGACACATACACTGAAACAAATTCGCCAATTTTTATTTCATATGTAAGTTTATGACCCCCTAGATCTGTCTTCAGTCATCGCCTATCCACCAACACCCTCCATTTTCTGGATAAATCTTGGGGGGGGGGGGTACTCTGTCGAGAAAAAGCTCGATAGAGTACCCCAGTCCCAACAACTGTACCGATTTCGCAGTTTTTATCCCATACAGAAGCTCATGACCCCTAGATGTGTCACCTGTCACCCACCGCTCTTCATTTCAGAGAGATATCGCAAAATAAAACTTTGACAGATTGTCCCAGCCAAGTCCCCCGATTTCTCCTCTTTAAAGTAGGGGTCGAATAATATTACGGGTGAACAGCTCCTCGCCGAAGGCTTCTCGTTATACTTTTACAATAATTATGTTAATCTGCCTCCACAAACTGCTAATAAATTATTGGTTTATAAGATAAACAATTCGCTTTGAAACTACAAGAAAGCTGTTAAAAATAAATATCGGTAACTTGGAATAAAGGTATGATTGCGAGAATATCAGAAAAACTAGCTCCGACTCCAAACTTCCGCACCAGATCAAAATGAAGGCATTTTATCCTACACTAGTTATTAATTTAATTCACAGCGTCTCGTATATATGATAACCGAATAGATGAAACGAATAAATACGATGATCGAATAGATCAATCGAATACATACAATGATCGAATTTTCAATCGAATCAAAATTCGAAATGAAACTTAGCTGAGATTCAACAAAAGACCACCTTGTCCTTCTTCATCAGGGAACAGAAAGCGGCACTTAAAGAATGAAAAATGATGTATTTCGTGTATATGAATACACCGTTAAAGTATATATTTTATTATGTCACATTTTTAAAGCATATTCCTGACACTGATAATATCTGCAAGGAAGATTTCTCAAAAGAGACATCGAATCACTGTACATCATCCTCTACTTTTCAAATGTCTTTAAAGCTTTCATGCGCGACCTGTTTTTTTAAACTTTGAATATGCGAAGTAATTTTTTTAAGAAGTACATAACAATATTGCATAAAAATTGTTTAAAACAAGTAACAGTAGCCTTTATGAAAACTTTTTGTTAATAATGGGGGAAATGTAACCATTTTCATACATCACATATGTCAATTTTGCTGCTTGGGTGGCCGTATATTTCCTCTAATGCATATTATTATTATATTATGGCAGGAATAAAAATGAAACATAAAACTAGTTTACGAATAAAAGAACTCATTGGAAAAAAACATATAATCCATTGTTTTGTGAAGGCCTTTTTATATTTTGGCTCGCTTTGCTTCATATGTGATTCTTTATTAAAAAAAAAGCATTTTTTCCCTTTTTTTATATTATGACAACAAAAATACTAGTAGTTCTGTGAACAGTAGATCTCGCGTCCAAAAAAGAACCCTAAGATTTGGTTTTGGCGTAGTCTTTAAAAGTCTAGCTTCTTCTCTTTTGGATGCGAATTTTCTCTGCTTTTATCAGTATTCAAAAATTTATAATTAAATATATGTTTTTATCGTATTAACAAAATTATAATTTAATGTCTCATCCTTAACAAATTATTCAAGTGTTTTAATGATGCCAAACTCCCCAGTGCCTTGCCGAGCACTGAAACCATTAAAACGGCCACCACCTTGAAACGGAATAAAAAATAAAAATCCTTATGCGCACGTCATTTTTAATGAGTTCAAGAGACATTCATGCCATATTTGAAGAAAGTCTAACTGCACGTTTAATCGTGACTGAGTAACAAACAAAGTTACAGCCAAACAGACAAAATGCTGAACGATGGAATGAAAACAGAACCTCGCTTCCCTCGGTCAGCAATTTCGGTTAACGAATACCGTATTACACTCACAACTGAAAAGTATTTGACATTGAACAGTTTCTCTATTGTTAAAAGTCAAGAAAATTATATAGAAGGCTTGTCACAAGTTCATTAAAACTTTAAAAATTCATTGAAAGGGAACAAATGATCATGAAAAACAGCAGTTTGCACAATTGTTATTAGAGAGAAATCGGATTATTTTCATATGAAAAATTAGTTCCGTGAGTCACCGACAGAGAACGATGAAGCGAAACGTAAAGCCTATTTATGCAAGTCAGGCGGATAAAGATATTGGAAAACAGTACTACACAAGAGAGGGGGTTCTCGACTTTCTCGTATACTTCTAGAATAAGACGAGTTTTGCGTTTAGCTTCGTCATATAATGAAGAGAATTGGATATTCCTTTGAGATCTCTTGTCTTTCACCAACTGGATCTAAAATTTGATACAGATCTACAACTTGGGTTACCAAGCGCGCATGCCAAATTTCATTTGTCTAGCTCATTTGCACTTTTGATTTGTCGTGTTCATACACATTAATTGCCAGAACAACAGATACTCAATCAATAAACGGATTTCCTCCAAAATTTGATGTAGATCTAACTTTTGGAGATGTCCAAATTCCATATATCTAATTTGTTGTGCTTTTAAGTTATTGTATTCAGAAGCACATGGACGGACAGACAGAATTTCCTTCGACGGATATCGTCCAAAAGTAAGGTATAAATCAAAACTTTTGGTGGTAAAATTAAATACCAAATTCCATATATCTAACTTGTTGTGTTTTTGTGTAGTCGTGTTCACAAGCACATGGACGAACAGACAAACAGGATTTTCTTTGAAGGATAAAAAAAATGGATTGAAATCTAAAATTTTGGTGTAAAAAAACAGCATACCGAATGTCGCTTGTCTAGATTATTACGTTTGTGAAGTATCGTGTTGACAGATCGACAAACAGATATGATTCCAAAGATGATTTAATCAGACTCGGGAATTCTAAAGCGTTGAGATTCATTAAAAACGTGAGGTCTAATTTTTTTGTAGATTACAACTTTTTCATTGTACACCTCGTATAAGAAAGTGAAGCGCTGCAATAGTTCAAAGGTACAAAAGCTTGAAATTCTTTGTTTTCCATATTAATATTTATGATTGAGACACACATTTCCATAAGCAACCTGAAATCACTAAAATGATAGCTGGTATTCGATTGCGTAACTGCATCCGATGCATAGAGGAAACTAGACATAAAAAGTGACAAATAAAAACATATACAAGTGACAAAAATCCTAGAAACCATAATCATTTGCGGCTGAATCCTAGAACTGTAAAATCAGAAAGAAAAAAAACCCTGAAATGACAATAAAAAATTCTAAACGCTTGACCTAGAATTCAACTATATACCTCTAACACTTATTGCACATATAACATTTTAACGTTACCCAGGATAAAACACGGAGTTTTAAAGTCTTCAGCTATTGGATAAAACCACGGCTTGTCAAACCAGACAAGGATATCTGCTTCTGTTCACAAGTTAACAACTGAAATTATCCACTTCTTTCTGACCATTTTGTTCGTCGGCTAACCGGCTTAGAGGATGAACCTGTTATTTGTTCAGCTACAACACTTAGTGTCAACAATAAACATAAAAAGAAAGGTCAAGGGAAAATTCAAAAATGCTTGTTCTTCTTTATTTCTAACACTTAGAAGAAGATTAATGAGCGTTTTTCGCTCAATGCAACTAAGTGTTACAGATTTAAGTGAAAAAAAAAACGGCGATGCATTCTCATTATAGAAGATCTTTTTTAATGGGATGTGTTTTGCGGAATAAACTGTACGTTTTCGTAATTAGATTTTGGTAGTTAAAGAAAAGTTTGGTCTGGTTCGATGCGAAAGAAATGGTAAGAAATAATCATGCTTTTATGAAATTAAAATGCAATGAGGATAAATTAGAAGGTAATGTGTGCTAGATTTTTTTGAATAGGAAAATGAAAAAAAAAAATGTGTAGCAAGGGAGAAATGAAAAGAATACAAAATAATTTCATTATACCGCATCTATTACACATCTCTTAGTAAATACCAAATTTCGTTGAGTAATTGCGAATGAAATTTTTTGAGTAATTAATTACTTTTACTCTAAGACAATAACTCAAATTTGTCTAATTTATAATAAATCTAGTTTTGTGCAATTTATCATTTCTTTGTACCTGCGAATAACATTCCGGATTTCAAAAAACAGTGAAAAAATTTAATATTCGTAGCTGTGCGTGATCAATTATTGCAACATACCTTATAGTGAATATCTCAAAAATTACAACTTGTAATAAAAAGTTCAAATAAACTGACTAAAAGAATATTTTCCAATAATAAAAATAGAGATAGAGTGGAGGGCGTGTGCGTGCCTGCATTCGTGTGAGTATGTGGAATGCCTTAATTTTACAAATATTTGCTAGACATGTTTGAAAATATTCGAAAATTTTCATGTGAAATTATTTCCATGATAGGAAGTACTTGCCGGTGAGAGGCAATTATGTTCACTTATGAAAGAAAATAAGATTCCGATTAATCCCGAATTATTGACATCACCTTGGATCAATTTTGAAATTAATCAATGCTAAAAGATATTTCTCAATGTAGTGAAGATGGTAATATAGAAGAGATACCAAGTTTCAGAAAGAAAACATTAACTTGACCGTTGCCCTTGTTTTTTACTTTCTCGTATACGAAGTATACAAAGAGAAAGTATTGTAATCGTGAACTCGAAAACTATTAGAGCTATGGGGAGGGTAGTTTCTATGAAATTTTGGACAAAATTCGTCTACGGGAAGTCTGCCAGTCTGTCTGTCCGCGGTCATGCGAACACTATAACTCAGAAACTTGAATAGCTAGATGGATAAAATTTGGTACACAGTTTTATCATCATGAATGTAGGTCCTATTATAAAATTTTGGGTAAAATCCGTCAAAGGGTTGACTGTCTGTCGATCCGTCATCTCCACGCGCATGCGTACTGGAAGCAATTTTTTGTGCACGCGAAAGCTATGGAGCGAATTGCGTCAGTTTTTCCTTGAGCCGGTAAGAGCGGAAAATGGTACGCATCTCTTTGAATTTGATTCTTTACTTAGATGTTTTTCAATCACTATAATGAAAGACGTTCTGATAGTCATTGGATTCTGTGTAACAATAGGTTCGAATTTTTAGCCACGCGGGGGGAAGGGGAAACGGCACCTTTTTGGGGAAGTATACGAGAAAGTTTAGGGGAGAACACTCCCGCTGGTTTCATACTGCGTTTTCGAAACGAACCAAATTTCAATAAAAATTGTAGTGTTTTTTTTGTGTGGCCCGCATAAACAAAGATCTTTTTTACTCCGCCCATGCTAACATCTCAGTTTCATACCCTTGCAGTACAGCATTACATTCTGTGCATCACGTAATCTGTTAGTACGATATTCGCATCGCGCAGTTAACAGGAAGCGTGTCAGTCTAAAATTAGTACAGTATTTTTTGCGGCCCACATGAACTTAGACATTTTTTGTTTGGCCCATGCTAACATCCGAGTTTAACACCTTTGCTGTAGAGCGTTGCATGTATCTGGGCATCACGTATCTGTCTGTACAATATTTGCATCACGCAGTTTAGAGGAAGCTCGCCAGTCTGAAAACATTACCATATTAAAATGTTCTTCCATAATAAATATGAAGCGAACTCCACCAGAATCTTCCAGCTTATGATTCTGCTATTTACTGCTTCATAAAGAGGCCTCGTGCCATCCTGGACTGTTCTTTCAATCACTTTCCTTCAGTTACGAGAAAACGTGTCGATTCTTAAATGCGTTGCAAATCTGATCCAACTTTAGAGTCTGTTACCTAAATTATTCCAAACCTTTCCAAAACTCTGTGCTGTGCGCGTCGCGGTAATTTGCGTGAACTTCTTATTAGCACTAATTCTATCCACATACTTCTAACTTTCCCTTAAAGAACGCTTTTGTTGCGGTATGAATCCGTTCTTCTCCCTTTACAAAGCCTATAGATTTTTTAAAATTTCTGGAGCAAAATTTTTCTTCTCTGACAAAACTCTTGTTAGAGAAAATATCTTTCTTAGTATAAATTAAATTCTTCTTGTTTCTCGAATCTATTCAAAATTATAAATTCGATTCTAAAACGTGTCAATTCTTAACATTCGATTCTAAAACGTGTCAATTCTTAAAATTCTATTCTAAAACGTGTCAATTCTTAATTCTTAAAATTCTATTCTAAAACGTG
>BGPR01000023.1:1897348-1933183 GCA_013235015.1 Araneus ventricosus
ATTCTAAAACGTGTCAATTCTTAAAATTCTATTCTAAAACGTGTCAATTCTTAAAATTCTATTCTAAAACGTGCCAATTCTTAAAATAATATTCTAAAACGTGCCAATTCTTAAAATAATATTCTAAAACGTTCAATTCCTAAATGTGTTGCAAATCTGATACATATTTAATGTTTATTCCCTAAATTATTCCAAAACTTTCCGAACGCTGTGTTGTGCGAGTCGCGTTAATTTTCGTGAACTTCTTATAAGCAATAATTCTGTCCACCAACTTTTTACTTCACCTTAAAGAACGCTTTTGTTTTCGACACGAATCCTTTCTTCTCCATATTTTCTTCTCTGTCAAAACTCTTTTTACGAGAAAATGACTTTCTCAGTATAAATTTAACTCTTCTTGTTTCTCGAATCTATGCAAAATTACAAATTCTATTTCAATTTAACTTAATTCCAATGTGGAGCTGCAAGGTTCTCATTTAAACAGCGGGACTTTGAAAACTCCACTCTGCTATCCGTTGCCTCGCAAAGGTTTCTTTCTAAAATAAAAACAAGGTTTCTTTCTTAACCTTGTTTTTATTAAAATTTTGAAATCTTTCTAGTTAGATGTAAATTACAGGTAAGTTTAACTTTATAAGTAAGCAATGATGGAAAATATATTTTATCTCTCATCCATTTCTGAACATCGATGCCCTGTGTTGTAATATAATTGACGTATAAAAATTGGGAAGGTTAGGGAATTTGGACCACCTGAAAATTTTTCAATGTTCAGTGATAGAGAAGTAATTTTAATAAAAAATGTCGTAGAATATTTTGTAGATTATTTATATCATTTTGTTGTTATCATTGTAGTAAATAGCTTTTGTGATACTATTTTAGTTCAAGATAACAAACCGTTTGATTTAGACAGTACAATTTATGTAACTATTTACTGTCCAATCTCAGCAACTTTTGGACAATAACAAAAAAATATGTTACCCTTATTTTTAAACCAATTTAATAAAATTATTATAGTAAATTGTAGCCAATCAAATTTTCCTTCTCAATGTAAGATAGCATATTTTGCTATTTACTTTAAATCAGCGTAAAGACTGTTATTCTTTCACTACAAAATTTAATTTATGTGGCTGCAGAGCAAATCATATTAAGTTTTCCCTAACAAAATGATTCCATAAACCACACTAACATTGTTGCAACATAATTTGCCTATTAAAAATATAATAATAATGCACCAATATGCACTTTCCAACACTACACTTATTTAATGATACGCAACTTTATTTTTTATCGTAAAATAAGTTTAGTGGTTGAATGTATGGATGATAAAAATATTTGTGTTCGAGTTTGAGTCGTTGTAGCGAAGAATATATTCTTCGTAAACTGGATTGTCCTCCACATCTGTCTCGGATTCAGTGTCTTGGTCGCTGTACTCGGTTACTTCTCAATCAAGATATAAAGCATCATATTCTTCCTCAGCTGGTATTTCTTTCTTAATTCTTCCAAAACAGCCAAATACTTCTCTGTAAGGATAATTTCCCGCCATTTCATGATATCCAAGTTGGCTTAGGGAGAGCGTTTCATGCACTTTCCAGCGCGATCAGACCGAACTGACTGATTCATTGCCAGTGGAACTATTCGAACAAGTAGAAGACATGTTAATTCGAGGTTAGACGGGTAGCGAGCTCTCCACCTTCGATAGTTTTATTCAGCTTGTGGTAAATACCTACTGGCGCACTCTGTACGCCTTACCTGTTCGCAAAGGGTTAAGCTTGCTCTTTTGCTTTCTTATTGTAGTTCACCGACTTTTTTTATAGAATCAGTAAATAGATATCCTCTACGATATTGCATAAATTATGAAACATTTTCGCTTATACACACAAAACATCGAAGCTGAAGGATTCTACTTTCTATCCTTATTTAATGCAAATTTTTCGTAACCAGTAATCCCTACAAATACTGCTGGTTGCTACTGGTGAATAGTATGTAATAAAAACTCTCAAAGTATTCTATTCTATGCAATATTTAAAAATGAATATTTATATAGTTTTATGAATATTTATATAGTTATAGCAACAATTCGCTTTTTTCATCATCTTTTATTCACATTTTGCACATAGTTTACGGTTAGTCCCACCGTCCTGTTTTCTTAATAGTTACACTAATTAGAATTTTAAAACTAAATTTTCTTAAGTTCGGGAACGAATACAATTTTTAAATAAAATTAGCACTTAATTGGTAATTAATTTTAAATTTGGATTGCATTGATTACTTCAAACTGATATTGATTTCTGAAGCATTACGTTATGCTGTGTCTGCGAAATATAAGAAATACTTTGCGTTTTTACGCAACCTTCATTATAACTGTATTATGTGTTTATTCGTTTATGATAAATGATTTATAAAATACAGATAAGTAATTTATTTATCACGAGTAGGAAAATGCTACCAATAAACGAAGAAAAAAGGAATTCAGAACTGTTCGTTTTCACAAGTTGCTTTACTTTAAACTTTCGGAATATGATGATAAATATCTAATTTTTACTTAAGAGATAGGTTTCTTCAAAACAACTTTTTCTTAGAAATCAGCTAAGAATTTTAGCATTTTTACTTAAACTTTTTTTCGGATAAATGTTTTACTGCTTAAAACATTTATTCTTAAAATAGATTTTATTTTAATTATAATATCTGTGTTTATTCCGCATATTTATCATTTTCCATAATTTTTTAGATACATTTACAAGATTAGATACGGTTAAAGGTCTTCTGAGTTATTTATTAATTATTCTATATTTATTTCATCATTTCTTTTATTCTATATTTCATCTCTTGCCAGCAATAGACAGAAATTAAAGGAAGTTGTAATTATAAAATGAATATATGGAATTAATTTTTAATGAAATTCCCTCAAATCATATTTTATTTTATCTATCGTACCATAGACTGGATATTTAATCACTTATTAGGCATGAACGTACCGATTACTAACTAATATGATGTTAAATTTGATATATTTCTTAATTTTATTCACTGCATTCAATTCTATTCATATGTCTCTATGTGTGCTTTCATTACTATTTTGCTAAAAATTGAGATATAAATTCAGTAAATTATTAAATTCATCTCCTTTTACAGTAGATAAATGTAAATTATTTATGAAAGCAAGTGTACTCAAACCTTAGAAACTCTGAACAGGTTCTTTATTGGCAATCTCATTTTACAAATTAATGAATTTTTGAAGATTTCCATTTTCCGTAGATCCGTGTAGGATTTAATAGAGCTGGTATAAATCCCTATCGAGGCAATTCCAGTTGTATTTGTTCTCTTTTATTACTTTTTCTCATCCGAAAAAAAGAGCAATTTTGTTATATTTCATTTCCCCCGGACATGTAACGTTACTTTACATGTTTTAAATTTAAAACATTGCAACATTTTTAAATAATCGAAACAAAGTCGTATTTACGTGACTAGAATAATTTTCTATTTTCAATTTCTCCAAAACTCAAATCTAAGATTCGTTCGAAAGCAAAATATTCAAAACTTAAACATAGGAAATTAAATCCTTATTAGAGCGAGTGATCTCATTTCATAATTCGATGGATTATAAAGATTTCAAATTTCCGAAGATCCGCGAAGGATTTAATAGAGTCGGTATAAATCCAGACGGCGGCAATGACAGTTGATCAGCCGGAACTTAATAAAGGCCATTAATTTTCCTCGCAATATACCCAGCGACGCCGGGCTTTCATGGATACGCTTGAGGTAAAACCATCCGATATAAATAAACCAGACTTTATTTGTTGTTTGATAATGGCAACGCGAGATCCACAAACGAACACATCAACAATTCTACTTAGTTTCAGATCATTTAGAGTAACCATTAAAGAACGCAGTGGAATCTTTACTCTTTGTCATTTGGCAACACAAACCTGTTCTGGTCGGTTTTTTATGCCATTTTAGCTAACTAAGCGCGGCTTTTCTTTGGAGTCGATCGAAGCCATGAACATCACGTCCGTTGCGGGGTTAATTGAAAGTGATACGCTGCAATAAAAGTGTTTTTGATTTAGGATCATAGGAAAAAAAGCCATAGGATTCCCGATCCTTTTTTTCTCCCTAAGTTAATTGTAGCTTTTCTTACCATTTTTTGCACTCGTTTGCCGCTCTATAACGCTTATTAAGGAGCAAGCCTTGAAAGAAAATATAAACTACAAAATTAGTCAGCATTGTGTGTTCTTATAATTGGCAAGAACCGCCGAATTATAGAGCACCATTTCAATTTATTTCGGCTTTTCTTGTCTTACTTGTGATTTTTTATGCTTCCAGATGGTTTTACTATAAATGAATATTGTGCGAGATTTGTTTGATTATAAATTGTCGATTATTTTTAATCTTTCAGGTAGATCATTCTTGCGATTTGATTTTACACGGACGATTAAATACTTTCAAAAGTAAAGGATTAAAATTAAAAGGATGGTGAATATTCTGGTATTTTCTACATTATTCTAATCATGCCTAAAAAGTAAGCAAAGGTTAATGCAGATAACGATTCAGTGTTTATGCATGAGAAATTTCATAACAAGCCTTTTCTCTAGCCAAACCAATATAGTAATTGTAAATTTGCCTAGCACTAACGATCCCAAAGAACTACGCTTTTCTGAAGAAGCCAAAATATTCTTGCTTAACCAGCAGCATCACCCACCTCAATTTTTTGAAATTTCAAAGAAGAAGAAAGTTTTAATTTTTCGCAGCCAATAATGGATACTTCTGAATTTTTATAACTTCTGATCTGAACCTCAGACAGCATGTTCCTACCAGAAGTGAAAAATAACAGAAATATTCGTTATTGTTTGAGATAGGTGGTGTTGCTTGTTATGCGACGATATATTTCTTACGCCATTATGTCACAGAGGTCAAAAATGATATTTTGTCACTACATGGTTTTAGTGATGTTGCAATAGGTGAATAGTGAGATTTTTTTCAGATTAACTTCCCGTTCCGTAGCTACACTAGGCCTATTCAAGGGCAATATTCATAATTTTGAACCTTTGTCGATGACTTTGACGTCATCAAATGCTGTCCCTTCTCCAAATGTCCACGTCACACCAACCCGAAGACGCTTGACCCTCACCGATTTAATGTGCGCAATCTCGCATAATTGGTGGCCTCCCACTGGTGTGAGGTCATAAAAATTTTGTATCGTCGTGACGAATGTCAAACCTCATGGCTTATATAAACCAACACACTTTAACTTTACAGGCTTTCCTCTCTTGACAATAAGAATAATAACGAATACTACAATACTTTCGATAATTTAATACAAAATACAATGAAATAACTGGCCAAAAAATGTTTTCGACCGCGCCAACGCTACAAGTGCAAGTGGGATGACTAGAAAAGTAGGAAAATTTTTGAGCTTGTCAAGTCAGAAAGCAATTTTGTCACGATTTTATTACTATTTTTTAAAATGAAAATTAGATCAAACAGTTGTAGTGATTTGAAATTAAATCAAGAATTTTGGTTTAGCCCCGGGGGGGGGGCTGTAGCCCGATAGCCCCTCCCCTGGATTCGCCACTGCTGTATAACAAATAGGAAACCGTATTATTACGTGCTAACTATAAAAATATACTTTCCGTAATGATTCTGCTAAAGATCTGAGAAAGTATCATAAAAATTCGCTTTTCCCATTGAATAATATATCTATCACTACCCTTTAATGAGCGAGAGTTACAAGCTTCATATAATAACCCCCCCCCCCTCTATTTTCCTTTTCAAATCATACCCAATGCTTCACTAATCATTACTCAATATTTAACCTCAATACCGACGTTTAATGAAGCGAAACCGGTGGAAACGGAGAACTATGCCCAAAAAACACTCTCCAGAAAAATTATCTCCAAAACATAATAATGAAGGCGAAGCCCGCCGAAGGGTAAAAAAACGAGAACTATGCCTTGTTATACGCTGTCATTAATTAGAAGCGGAGAAAGCAGAAAAATATGAAATTGTGTAGCATCAAGTTATCCTCGTGCTGCTCTAGTCCTACAGAAATGACCTAAGGAAATGTTTACAGCACTCTTATTTTTTCAACACTGATTCTTCCCGGGGTTTTTTTTCTGAGTATTCCTTCGCGAAAACATTGTTGAATTAATATAGAATAATTAAAATAAATAAACGGTTTTTTTGGAGAGCATTTAAAATAATGTGGATGAAATTATCCTGTGTTTGAAAAATTAATTAAAATGCTCAAAACTTGTTGTTCCAGCTTTAGAGAGAGAGAGAGATAGTGACTGAAGTATTTATTTTGCATTCGAGAAAGAAAAGCGCTTTTTTTGTTGTTGTTGATTTGTTTCACTGTATCCGTACCCCTTAAATTCGTAATTATTCGAAAAGAAAATTATATTCCCTGTTGTTTTTTTTTATATTTAAGAATAGATTGAAATTAATTAATCGGTCACAATTTGCTGCGATTATTATAGTTTTTTTAAATTCTGGATTTACATTTTTGAGGCCCATCATCATAATTTGTTTTCCAATCATACGGTTCCGCTATCTGAGAAATCAATTAAGGTTGACTATTCGCAAAGTGTAATTTGGATTTAATTCTTCATCCGGAAGAAAACAGATACACATTTTTTGCTAGAAAAAAGAGACTTAATGGAGAAAATTGATTAGTCATCTATTTCGCCATTGACCAACCAAAATGATGAAGTGACTGTCAGATGATTATTATCAAAACTGGTATAATGGTGTTGTTTTGATGAAGTCCAAATGATATTCCTGTAAGTTTTTGAAATATGTCCTACTTTCTTTTAATTAAAAACAAGGATTTATCAATAATCTTTAGTTGTTGAATAAAAAAAATTAAATTAATCGACACGTTTCGCTGATTTAGTCAAATTTAAATTGAGTTTTTGACGTAGACTTGCGTCTCTCCGTAGTGATCTAATGGTGTGTCGGGAAAGTAAAAAATTCTGACGCTTTTCGTGGTATTTTTAAACGCTTATAGCTCCGTAACCAAATAACATAGAGAGTTGGTTTTAGTTTCATTTAACAGAAATAAGTAGACATTGAAGATTGCGAAGAGAATTTTAGAATTTGGAATTACGGTTTAGACACAGTCGAGCTGCAAAGTTGGTTAAAATCACTAAAAAATTTGATGGCGTCACACAGCGAACGATGAGATCTCACGCAGACTAAGGCAATTCAGTCATCGATCTGAGGGTACGTGCGAAATATTACTCAAGAATTGCTAAATTACGTCGAATATTGTGCTAAAGTTAAACGCATATAGCTTTTCAACAAAATAGCATACAGAGTTGGTTTTAGTTTCATTTAACAGAGAAAGGTAGAAAGTGAAGATTTCTAAAATAATTTTAGAATTTGGAATTACGGTTTAGTCACAGTCGAGTTGCAAAGTTTGTGAAAATCACGAAGAATTTTACATAGATAGTTACATAGTCACACTAGACTAATAGTCACTATAGACTATAGAGTTAATAGTCACATAGAGCTACTTTAGTCACAGGAAGTCACAGTTGAGTAAGGTAAAATAACTAGTAATTTGACCTGTCCATACGAACATACAAATATCGAGCCACTAACAGTTCCGAAGAACGCCAACAAATTCGAGTACAAAATTTCTTCACAAAGTACACTGCTTCATAGGAAAAAAGGTTAAAATAGTCAACACAATTTCTCACAATTTCAAATTCCTATACGCACTTTCATACTTTCATAAACACAAAATCTTGATTAATTACCAAATAGCATAAAATAAAATACAATCATAAGGAAAATAAAGAGAAAAAAAAAAGAAAATTTAGAAATATATATATACAGGAAACCACAAATTAAAACCTGAACATGCAACACACTGCATCACAAGGAAAAGGTTAATTCAATCTATACACAATTTCTTATCATAGTTTCAAAATTTCCTATACATAATTTCTATCTGTCCAATACACAATTTCTTGAATAATAACTAAATAACATCAGAATAAGAAAAATAATGAAAATAATAATAAGAAGAAAAAAATGAAAAGAATATAGGAAGCCACAAATTAAAACGGTACCAAACAACAAATCAAAAATAAACCAACAACACGGTTGCTGCTAGTAAACAGGAACGAATATTTACAAAACAATAGTTAAAACATAGAAAAAATAACACATTTATAAAAGACATTTAAAATATATAAATAATAAAAAAAAATATATAAGTGGAAGATTCCTAGATGAAGAGTTTTAAAGTCTCCATCTCCCTCTATCATTTTCTTTCCATTTAAATTGCATTTTCCATATCTTGGGCTAGAATATTTTTAACAACCAATTTCACACCTTTTTCTCGATTGACTGTCCTGCAAAAGCTCTTTAATGAAGCCGCTGTTTTTTTTAAGTAAGTGTCTCTGATGTCTTGCCATGTATCACATTTAAGGATAGTATGTTCCACAATTCCTTCATCTTTTCCGCAGAAGCATCAGGGACTCTTGCCGAAGAAACTGTTTGGATAGGTTTTAAATGCTCCGTGGCCTGTGATGAAGTTGAGTAAGGTGAGTAAGTCTACGCCCCTCAATCCCAGCGGCCGTTTCGCAGAGACAGCCTCCCGTCGAATTCTTTTTTTCAAAACTTCATATGTTTGAGCAATTTCAAACAACTTGCTTCCAAAATTTAAAAAAAAAAAAGATTTTTTTCTTGTTGATACAAATAGAATCTCGTACTTTTGTAATTGAAATGCTCCAAACTTATTTTTATGGATATGTATGTCACTTTTCACCTTTCAGTGTAATAGAATCATCAACTTTAAATTTCTAATACAGGCCAGGAAACTATGACCAAAAAATTGTTGTGCGTCCAATTAATTGATGAAAGCTTAAAATTGTGCTGGTCTAATTTGATCCTGCTTTAAATATAGAGACTATTGAAAGAAATATTTTTTTTTTACATTCATTAAAATTCTCACTTTCCAAAGAATGTAAATGTATTATATTCGAAAAGTAGAAATAAAACTTATAATATATGACATATGAATTCCCACTTTTAAGTTCAGTTGTAAATGTAATTCAACTCCATATCATTATTAATTTTGGTAAATCAAATATCATTTTAAATTGATGCTCGTAAAACCAGTAGAGTTTGGACTATACTATTTCTCGATTGGTCGAATTGTTCTCTTAATGGAAAATTTTTGGGGGATTTCAAATAATTTACCACGACAATGACATAAAAGCAGTCCCGTTACAGGTCTCGTCTAACTTTTTCTATCTTCATTTTGCATTTCCAACCAGCTCGTCAACCCATGAAACATTTTTTTTAATCAATAAAATTTCGATTAACAAGGAAAAATGTGTCTGTGTGCGTGAGTGAATGAGCGTGTACCTGAATCCTGTTTCATTTCACCTATTTCCTACTAAATCAAATGGTCCTTTTTGATGGTAAAAGAGATTTTATGTGTCACAGGAGCATTTTTTTGTGATGTATCTCATATAGGACAAATCTCAGTAATCATAATGTTAAAAAAAACGAAATATGCTAAAAGACCAAGCTAAGATCAAGAATTTCAAATTGAAACAGTTGAAACCCTTATGAAAATATTCATCAAATGAAATAATTGGCTTTTGAAGTCGTCGGTTTTAGGTTTACTTAATCTCGTTCACATAAGAATCTATTTAACCACCTAATTAGATTGCACATCCCACTCGGGACATTTATCGTTATTTTAATCCACATAAGAACGCAAAGGGTACTTGAGATACTTAATCCTCTGACTGCTTATCCCTCTATTTCCACGGGCGAAATATAAATAGCAAAATTTGCTGATCCGGCGATGTCCGAAGGCATGCGTCTTTTACCTCTATTTAAAAGCGTATCCAGTTGTTTCAATGTTTAATTGTCAGTAATGCATTTTGTGCAATATTTAGATTTTTAAATCAGATTTTAATAAACAAATGGGATTAGTTGTCCACTAAACTTCATATATTTGCTAAAGTTCGTCAAATATATGTAGATTCCAAATATTTAATAAAAAAAAACGAAATTTTTGAAGATATTTTCTTTAAAAAATTCAGCAATCAGAGGGTTAAGAGTTTCCAAGTAATTTTTGTTTTTAAATTAATCGCTACTATGACTTAACTGCAGATTTGAATATCGAAAATTCTGTGATTCTATCCACCAGCCAGATACGTGAGAATGTGATAGCTTACATCATTGAAAAAAATGAACTCTCGCTGAACTTGTACTTAAGGTTAAATTTAAGTTGTTTTTACATCTTTAGAATATTCGACTGTTAAAATAATAATTATATCCATCGTTGAAAAATAATACTGAACTGAATTTTCCAAAATAATTCTGTAATGTACAACATCTGTTTATATAGGTACATAACAATATTCTTAACACGTTGAAAACTGCGAATACTCAATTTACACAAAAGTGTTGCTTCTTAGTTCAACAAATTTTTCTTAAAAAAATGAACAAGTTCATTTTCCTTATCGATGCCTTGGGCATTTCGGTTTAGCAGTGAATTGGAAGAATGGTTCGCGAAGGAATAATATATTTTTTAAAATTTTGAGTTAAACTTACCAGACACTGAACTTTAATCTTCGGATAAAAAATGCCATTTTTATGAACTTTTCTTGAAATCTGTGGAAGGCAAAGGTTGTTTCTGTGTATCAGGGCACAAAATAAAAAGGACCGAGAGCTAAAAACGGCCCTAGCCAATCGATCTCCTCAGCACATGTTTTTAACCCTCCGAGCGGCGCAAACGTCTTTTTCCGTTTTCCATGTTCAGTTCAAAAGCAGATAGCTTGTATTTATATGTATATTTTTGTAAACAACCATGGATAAAGTGTTCTTAAGATTTCAAAGATATAATTAAATACAAAAAAGATCGATTCACTTCTTTCAATAGCTAAGTTTTCTAACCTAATAGCTAAAAGTGCGAAATAATTGGGCGCTCAGAGGGTTAAATTCACGTCGAGGAATCCAATTAATTTTCTCATATAGGGGAAACTAGGGAGACTTGACCCTACTTTTACTTTTTCTTATATTTGCATTTTTATCATCATAAAAAGACTTGTTTTTAAGAAGAGTAAATGTTTTTATGCTAAACTGATCTCATTTAATCACAAAATAAATATATTTCATAACATCGACTAGGATCAAGTCTCCCTAACCTTAGGGGTACTTGACCCTATGGGTAAGGATACTTGACCCTACATGCAAAGCGTATTTAAATTCTTTTGATAATTTGTATGTACGCGAAATTCAGATATTAGGTTAATACTAGTGAATTACAAAAGGTGCTTATTTTCGAAAAATATTAATAAAACTAATAAAAAAATAATATGGAATCTATAAAAAGTAGTTGTTATTAATAAAAACTAGTTAATAAATTCAATTAATCTAGTCATTAAATTAAATCTAGTTATTAAATTAAATTAGTTCAAAATTTAATAAAGAGTTAAAATATCGATTTATTTAAATGATAAAAATTACAGCAATTGGGAACCTAGGAACCCTTGAATTGGAAACCTAGAAGCGTCGTTAGCGCGTTAAAGAAATGACAAACTCCACGTAGCAGAAAACTGATCCCAACCACAAAATGCGCTTCGGTCGGCTACAACATCGAAGCTGCAATAGCTTTTGATAGGGTCAAGTCTCCCTAACTTTTTAGGGTCAAGTATCCCTAACTTGACTTTTTCTACATAATCTAAAAATTAAACCACTTAGAATTAAAATACCACATAATTCCATATATCAAATTAAAGCTAGAAGTATGCTTAAAACTCATAAATATTTTAATTTATCACATCTTCAATAGTAAACTTCCTATCCACTGAGGAATGAAAAAGTGAAAATTTACTTTTGGGTTCTCAAAACATGTTTACCTATATACCATTATTATGGCTTTTAATATTAGAATTAAAACCCCTCAAAATGACCATGTGACCAAAGGTGTCAAATAGAAATGGCACACAAAAATTACCAATAATCTCACAAGCTGAGAAAATCATGTATGGTCAAGTCTCCCTAGTTTCCCCTAACAATCGAACTGGGGGTATAATAAAAGTGAATTGCCTGTCCTTGTTTAGCTATGATTAACCTTCAGGACTGGCAAGCTAAATATCAAATACCATCTATAGACGGGAATTTTAAAGAAAAATCAACGTGTCTTTCCCTAGGCTTTGAGAAACATCTCCACAATATCAGATATTTATTGTTAAGATTTGTTGCATAGGCAACAGAATCGAGTTTGTTTTTTGGATCTGTTGCCTTTGGTCGACTGAGTCTAAAATTTGATTCAGATCTGTAATTTTGAGTAAAGATCACATGCTAAAATTCGCCTATTTAACCTTGCTGCGATTTTGAGTTAGCTCGCTCACACATGCAAGAATAGACAGACCGACAAAGAGTCAACGGATTTAGTCGAGTGAGTGAGTGGGTCATTTTTTTTTATGGCACAAGTGCGCCAAACAGTGGTATAAAATCTATGCTTCTATAGAATAAATTTCAAGGCAAATGAATTGAAGAACGAAAACACAAGTTCCTGAACTAAGTGACATCAATAGGTCCACCTTCTGCAATGAATGAAAACACATTATGATGGGGGATGGAGTCTCCCAGCAACTCACTCAAATATGGCTAAGCTCTGTTGAACCATTTCAACCTCAACATTTACATACTTGCCGCAATCTGTTAAAATATGTCGAATTGTATTTACATTACATGTTGAGCAAACGGGTTCAGGTTCTGAATACAGTAAATCGGCGCTTAACAAGCAACACCACCTTTCTCAATTTTTTGAAATTTCAAAGAGAGGATTCAAATGAATTTTTCGCAGCCAATAACGAATATTTCTAAATTTTTTTTTTCGCGTCTAGTTGGAACATGCGGTCTTATGTTCATAGAAGATATTTAAAAAATTCAGAAATATCCGTTATTGGTTGCGAAAAATTCATTTGAATCTTCCTCTTTGAAATTTCAAAAAATTGATAGGTGGTGATGCTTGTTAAACAATGAAATGTCTGTGAGTTAATTATGTGTGTCCGACTCGAAGTCAAACAAGCTTAACGATTGTTTTTCTATTGAAATTACAGGATTTAAACCCTTTAAGAGAATTCTGTATTGATTGTATTTTATTGTTTGTTTGTGCATTGCACAGGTTTTGCCAAGATGTATGGAACTTTGAACGGATTCTATCGAAAAATGGATACAGATCGTACAAGTGACAAATTAATGTGCGAAACTTAATCCATCTAGCTCTTTGCGTCTCTGAACTATCGTTGTTGCATAAGCACGGATGGACAGACATATTTCCGTTTGCCAGATTTCATTTTAAATTGACAGAGTTCTTCGATTTCCCCAGACTAAATACCAAATTTTATTGGTCTAGATCAGTGGTTCCCAACCTGTGGGCCGTGGATAGCGTATTAGTAGGTCGCGGAACGTTAGTCAGGAGTCAAAGTCATGGGAGTTAGTAGGCCTTTGTTTTAGGTGCTACTTTCCGAAAATTGAAGACGAGAACCAGTGGATCAGAAATCCTTTTGAAGACTACATAGAAAACAGTAAGTACAATCAAATGAACTATCATGCGACCAGGCTCTAAAATCATTTTTTAGAACAACATCAGTATGCACGTTCGAAATAAATGTTTGGCAACGGTATCCTGCAATTGCCAAACTTACAATGAGACATTTCATGGGGTTCTCGAGCACTTATCTATGTGAAAGTGCTATCTCAAATTTAGTTTTTTTAAACATAAGTACAGAAACAAACTGACTGTAGAAAGTGACTTGAGGCTGAAACTGTCAAGTTTTAATACAGATAAAGACTCTCTCATAGGGGGCGGAAAACGTCAAAAATTCCATTAAGTTTTATTTTGAAACTTTGACAGCTTGTTTTTGAATTTTCATACATTGTGACGATTAAATAATAATAACGTTTTTTACTTTATAATCAATATATTTTTAATGCATTTACAGCAAGCTTTAGTAGTTTCTGACTTATACGTGCATATAATATACATGTATATGTATTTTTTTTACTTGTATATTTGGGGCCTCAAAATATTTTTTACACTACATGTGGTCCGCACAACCAAAAAGGTTGGGAACCTCAGGTCTAGATCGTTCCATTTTTTGAGTTATCGTGTTCGCAAGTAAACAAACAGACATAATTCGAAAAATATTTTTTGGACTCGAGGAGGTCTAAAACGTTACTGATGATCAAAATCTCGAGATCCATTTATTATTATTATTTTTTTTTATTTACATGCGGTTGCAATACGTTTTCTTTTTGTACTTCGATTTCTAGAAAGTAAAATTTTGGATTTCGTTCAACCCGTACAGTAAACCGACTAGCGCAGAGACTTCTGCTCCAACTTTGTAAAAACCGACCGAGATTTTTCACATTTCAGGAAAAAGCAAAAAGAAAAAGCGCATTAACCAAAAAATCGTAAACGTCTTCCTTCTAATCGCCGCCCATTACCGCCCGCGTAACACTCTTTATGCTTTAATTTCAGACGATCACGGATTGAAACTCATTTACTTTGGTTCGAAGTTCAACTCACAATCGAATGGGAGGTGGGGGGAACAGAAATAGAACTTCCCCTTTCTCCCCTATTCTCATCAACCGTTCTTTAATTTTTTTCTCTTAATCTTGCTTCACTTTTTAAGCATGGATGCTGCCGATGAAAGGAAACAAAATTTAACGAACACTCCTTTTGACGAAGATACTGGTGTGGGGGTGGAGGAGGGGGTTTGAGTGTAGGCGGGGGGGGGGGGAGGGAAGAAAGCAAGAGCGCAAGCAGGATAATGTATCATTAATTTTTTCACTTGCTCATTTAAATGTATTGATTGTCATTAAGTCGGTTGCAAACTTGCTGCCCCTTATTCCTGATATAAACCAGATGATAATGATGTTATCGTCGGTAACAGTATGGAACGATGAAACGATATATATAAAATAACGGAAAAATAAAGATTAAAAAAATTAAATAAAAAAATGTAGCAATACTATCTACAGTGTTGTGCCTGCCCCATTAAAAAAACTGCTGCAGCATTCTTATTAAAATCTCCTTCGCTTCATGATTATTATCTTTATTATTATTATCATCATGATGATTGCTTGCTTTGTAGTATTTTATTTTATTTTTTGCGATCATTATTTGCACCGGCTTTTCAGTTGGAATGTTAAATTTAAGGGAATTTATTGGTGCCCTTTTGGTAACAAGAGAAGTGCTTTCATTGTAGTTTGCTGCAATTTAAAAGCAAAAGATACTCTTTAGTATTAAGATTTCGCGAGCAATCCATTAGTAAAGACTTCATTTCTTTTTTTATCGTACTAGAATCACTTACTTGAAATTAAATTTGATATTTTATCCTCCCTGCTATTAATTAAAAGAAACGGAATGTTTATCTCCATCATGAATCTGTGTATTATTATTTTTTTTTCTTGCAAATGACATGCAATTATATTGTGATGTGAAAACACAATAAAAAATAATTGTTTTAAAAGGGAGTTGGAGGGACGAAGCATTTCATTTTTCTTTTGTAATGAAATTTCGATCGATTTAAAAACTGGAGATTTTTTGATGTTACGAGATATAGCAGGATTTTTATTTATAAAGTTGTTTTATAAAAGAATTTTAATTTTAACAATGTTTCTCAAGTGAGAACAATACTTTTAGTATGAAGTTAAATCAAATCATA
Organism: Araneus ventricosus; assembly: GCA_013235015.1. Lineage (NCBI taxonomy): Eukaryota > Metazoa > Arthropoda > Arachnida > Araneae > Araneidae > Araneus > Araneus ventricosus. Next base: position 1,913,050 of record BGPR01000023.1, read on the forward strand.
TGACACTCGTCAAATGCGTCCTTACACTTTAATTTGGAAATCCACTGCGCATTTTGTACGGAAAAAGGACGTGACGTCATAGCGAGGCTCGACACTGAGTATTTATTTACTTAATTATCATAGGCTTCACTTACACAAAATGATTTAAGGCATATGTAAACCAGCGGAGAAGATTAAAAAAACATGTGTAATATACTTATTCAAATACAAAAAAGTATGTATAACAAAAGTATGCATGCAACAAAAATATGTATAACAATTCAAAAACATATAACATGGGAAAAAGTCACGAACGTAATTTAGAATAACACACAAAGTAATATAAAGTATTTTGTAAATGTACAATGAAGTATTGCTAACAGCATGAATATACATAAAATAAAAAGAGAATTTAGAATAACATGATTGCTAAACTAAAAAAAATACTAACTATAGGTAACATAATAATAACATAAAATATTAATATCTAACATGAAACAAATTTAAAATCAAACTAGAACAACAGAGAACAGGATCGAGGACATAACACGAACAACAATAATTCACTACTAATATAGCGTACTGTCTGTTTTTAGATAAGGAAACCCTCCGCACTTTTGCGCATGCGCCAGTCGACTTTGATTTCGCCAAAATAGGGATGAAATGAAAGATGGAGAAAATATTCATTTTTTACCAAGCAATATACAAAAACACTGCACAGGTTTCGAATTAAATATAAATTCTCCGATTCCAAAAGAAAATTAATATTAATATCAATATCGGAAAACAATAGTTACAAGAAAAACAAAGAACTCCGCAAAAGCGCTCTTCTTACTGCGTCATCCCACTGAGGAGTAAAATCGTCCCAAAGTGACAGATGTGAGTTTCTGAAACGAACAGTACATGAACCCAAAGAAAAATACAATATCAAAACAAAATATATGCCAAAGAAAAGTACTCTTCCGCCAGTAAGATCATCAGTATAAAATGCATGTAAAAAATAAAGTACAGAACTGGGCTGTATTACAGAATGGAACAATTGTCAAAAAACTGTGATGTCAAGTATTTCGATTCCATTCGCCATTAACATCCCGTTCGTAAATTTTAAAATTTAACATTGTAATGACAAGTTTACCCTCATCTCACAGATATCTGCGACTTTTTCCTGTAAAGTACGAGAACATGCGATTCAATCAATTCGTGTGACGTCAAATTCACGTGACCATGCACATCATCTAACTCCACAATGTTTTATTCTATCCATTATATTCTGCGCATGTCAATTAAATATGTAATTAAATGTTGCACTTGCATCACACTATCTAATGATCGAGCGTTTTACGTTGTTTACATTTGACGCAGACCTTCTGAGTAGTAAAAATAAGTTATGATTTTTTTGTCTTTGAATATTGTAATTTCAAAAGAAAGAGAGATGTCGCACGAAAAGCTTTTGAAATTCCCACCAGGGTTCATACCGTATATATAATAATAAAATTCAGGAGTTTCTAAGGATTTTTTCAGGAGTACAGCACAGAAAATTTAGGTGATAACATGAAAAAAGTCAATTGTAAGTGAGAAGGCGGTAGTGTGGACAATTTTTAAAAAACTGGCAAAAAAATATACTAAATATCAATTCTCCCATCTTTCCCGATTGCGGTGACTCGGAACAGACTTCGGGGCTAAATAAGGTCAGAAGTAAGAATTCCGGATTCCAGCGATTTTCTATCAATAAGGGAAAATGGAAACGTCATATTTTATGTTTTATCATAATTTTATCTTTTGCTCTTCGATTGTAATTTTTCAGGAGACAAAAAGAAATATCAGGATAGAAAGCACAATTTTCAGGAGTTTTCAGGGCCCTTAGAAAGAAAGAGCAAAATTCAGGAGTTTTTCAGGAATTTCAGGAGGAGTACGAATCCTGTCCCACTTATCGATCCTGAGTCATTAAACACATAGACTGCGAAAATTCGAAAAGAAATAAGAAAGCTCACATCAGACTGGTTTTCTATAGACCTAAAGTATTTCTAACACATTCATATATATATTATTAATTTACATAAAAAATATATAGTAACATAAAAATAAAAGCAATAAATAATTTAAGTAAAATCAATTAAATGTAGTTTAAATTTTAAGAAACGCTAATTTAATTTTAAAACTTACTCTAATAAAGCTAAAGAACACGAATTATTTGGATGTAAATAGAGAACGATATTAAATAAGTAAGGCGAGGTTTCAACCCCAAAAAGAGAAACAAAGTACTTATTCAAAATTCGAGTATACGCTCTGAAATTACATTACATAAGAAAACATGGAGCAATAAATAAATAATCATTTCAGTAAGCAAAAGAATTGTACTCACCATTGTGAGTGGCAGCTGATGAATGATACGCAAAAGATTCAAATTTGTAGTGGAGTGTATCACTTTTAGTTTATCGTGTGATCATGGATAATAGAATAAAACCGTCTAAAAAGGCTAGTATAGGGCTCCCCAGAAAGTTATCTGGAAATATCTAGAAGGTTAACATTCTGACTCCTAAGCCGGCCGTAACCGGCCATGCAACTTCTATACTAGTGGGGCGGATTTCGGCCGGTTGCTGTTCCGAAAGGGGGGAGAAGACACTTGGTCGAGTGGTCATTAAAAGGATCCTTTAGGAGAGATGAAAGGCTTGCCATTCATATCTCCCACCACCCGTAGTGAGAAGAAAAGGGGGAACGTCGCAAACGAATCCATTCCACAGATCAATTAGTAAGCAAACCTCCGTATGCAACTGTACTCAGATTTTGAGAACTCTTAGTAGTCAGAGGGTTAATATAGGACACCCTAGAGATAAGTTTCTTTGGGGTGGGTGGACAAAAAAAAAAAGAAATCTTATATAGCATTTATACAGCCCGTGAGGAAGATGTTAACGTCTATGGATGATCAAATGATAAAATAATCTTCTACTTTCTTTTACAAATATCCTGGTACAATGCCAACTGTCAAAGCGCATAATAAATTGAAGATTTACAATGAAGTTGTTTACAATTTACCACATATATATTCATATACAGGAAAACGCAGTCACTTCTCGGGAAATCTAGTCCGCAAATGCCTCCATCGAATTAAAGCAAAAACTAATATGTTACTTATTTAAAAACGTATTCGCATATTTATCAGGAAAAGATACTTTGTTTCAAGTTTAAATTCGTTCTTGTTACAAAAGCGCATAATAACATAATCCCAGAATATTTCGAAATCTCATTTTGTTTGTCGCGGAAAATCAAGAATAAAAATCAACGAAGACTAAAATCTGCGTAAAGAAAAGACAATTTTTTCCTTTGACTTTCGCGACATAATATAAATCATTAGAGCATTGCGGATTACAGATCTGAATCGAAGAAGCAAATACAAATTCAAATCTCCATCATTAAAAAAAATTTAGCGTCGGATACAAAAACCGGAAATGTCAAGTGAGGATAAAACTCGTAATAATGAAGAATCGTCAGCCCAAAGCAAATTAGCGGTCGAGAAGTGTTTCCCTCAGTTTCAGTAATCCCGATGTATTCTCCCCCTTTTTTTCCTGGAAAAATTTTTCCATGTTTAACATTCATGATGAGCGAAAAAATGCAAATCCTTGCTTGAAATATTCATGAGCAACGCATGAATTTTTTCTTCCTACCCCCCCAAAGCATCCCGAATTTCGGATAACTTATCCAACAGCGTAAAATTTATGCATAACTGGGAAATCTTTTTTTATTATTATTTTCCATTTTTTGGTATTATGCTCGGAATCAATGTATAAAGTATAATAGCGGTAGAAGTTTAATTAGCAAAACTTTAATGAAGGGGAGGTTTTCACAACAATAGCTTATCACTGAGCAGTATCCATTTATTTGAAGAGAGAATGTCGTAGCCCTTTATTCAATGCTGCTCGAAAAATATGCTTATGTTTTAGTTTTCTATAACATTGTGATGTGCTTATCGATTGAATAAAATGATTAGTTAGTCGGTGGTCGTGCTTATAGCCAACAATTCCGTGATTCTTTAAAAGGGTGATAAATTGCAGGTTTTGGGAAAGTTGATTCATTTTTGTTATTTTATGTATTTTTTACCGGTCTTCCTGAAATTATAATGAAGTCTAAAATTAATTCCCGCTCGTGGAAGTTTGATGAAATAATTCATGGATTGATGAAAATTCTCAACAGCTATTTTTAATTAAACCGAGAGATTAGTATTCGGTGTGAAAAAAGAGGAGTTTCAAAAAGTATGTGATTTTGAGGAAGAGACTCTTGTTAAAGGATTTAAAGCTTAATATCTCATTTGTTTTAAGTGGGATTTTTTTTTCGTGTATGTTTTTTTTTTGAAGCATCGGAAAGGTCAAGATTTTATCTTCCTTATGTTTTAGTTTAAATAAAATTGTTCAATAAAAACTCTAATCAATGTCCACAGCTGTTATGTATTGTCATTTTATAAAATCGATAGTAAAATATAATGATATACTTGGATGTTTTATTCAAAGTTGCCGTCTTTAAGTCTTTTATATAATTTGGAAATGCACTGTCTGAGATAGTTAAGAATAAACACAGAAAAATCTCTTTTTTCCTACATTACGTTTCGACATGGGTTCTGAACTCATTAAAAATCATAAATCGAAAAATGTATTCTGAAATTTTCACTGGCTTTAGGTGGAACATTTGTCTTATGGGTATTTGTTATGCTTTTTGCATCACATCAAGTTCAGGCGGATACGTGCTATCTGAGAGCCGGATAGTTAGTTTTGCTGAATGCTCCTATCCGATTAGGCGGCTGCGGTAGTGAATATTGTTATTGGCCTTTCGTTAATTTTTACGCATATTTTATTTTTTAATAATCATAATTTCATTTGTATTCTGTACGACTGTTTTATTAGGACCGAATAAAAGAAAAGAGCCTTCTTTTAATCGACGGGTTTAAAGAACAGCTAAGTAAGGTTAGTGAAGTAAAAAGGGCTAATAGGTATGAACAAAATGCTATTGAAACAGCACTGAAATAAATTGAAAAGTAAAAGCAATTCAGAAGCAAATATGTGATGGTTTTCATGAAATGGCGTGATAATAGATATAGATGCTATTGATCAGTATTACGGTCGGATTTTTATTTAGGCAAAGTGAGCAACTGCCTAGGGGGCCCAGCAACTTTCGGGTCCTCCAACTCATTGTGATTATTTTTCTGCGTTATTTTCGAGACAATTTACGTTATTGCTTTCATTTAAGTTACAAGAGCAGTGTACCCGAACTTATACAAATTAAAATCAAGTTTTGCTTAAATTTCAGAAGCTTATTCTTAGGATATTTTTGGTGCTTTCAAATTCGCTTGCATATCAGTGTGGTCCAGTTTTCATTTATTTATTTGCAGTTGGTTCTTGAATAAACTTTGACAACTTGCATTAACCATATGAGCACTATACAGTGAGCACTTTTATTTATATAATCTGCATGCATTAGCTCCAAATAAAGATTATATAAACAAAAATTGCACTTAAATTTATAAAAGAACGACATAAGAATGTAGTACAATGCGTAATATAAGTATCTCCTACATACGCGCGACTTCTGGAAGGTTAATATTTAACACCAATCTGTTGCTGACCGATAACACTTATCTCAAAATATTTTACCCGGCCAATCATATTTCAGTGTGAATAAATTGAGCACTTTTCTTCCTACAAAAAATGCTTCAGTTCTTTGTTCCAGCCTATACGATAAGTACTTAACACCTATCGGTTGCTGATCAATAAAACTTATTTCGAAATACTTTACTCGGCGTATCATTTTTCTTGTGCAAAACAGCCTTATTTCAGAGAGAATAAATAAAGCACTGTTTTTCACACACCACATTCTTCAGGTTTTTATTCCAGCCTATACGATAAGTACTTAACACCAATCTGTTGCTGATCAACAAAACTTATTTCAAAATACTTTACTCTCCGAAACATTTTTAGTGCATATCCAATCTTGTTTCAGTGTGAATAAATAAAGCACTGACACCAACCTATAAACCCTAATTTCACTCCTAAATTCCGTTCGATAATTTGGCATTTCAATCTAATTTAAAAATCCCTTCCATTTTCCCTACTTACATAAGAGTCGTTAAATACGGAGAGAAACTAACATGTAGAACGATAATTACAGTTCTGAATAATGAAGTCTTCGAAAATTATAACAGCAGATATGCTACGACCTCTTCGCATCCATTTTCGTCCCTGCGTCGCAATTTGCATGTGATGAATATTAAAGTTACAAGATAACACTCAATTAGTACAGCACGGCGATGCGAATCGTGTGAATTCACTGGGCCCTTCCTTCACGCTGGGTTGCTCAAAATCAAAACAGTTTCGAGACTGCGAAGTCGGAATTACTTTCCTTCCAGTAGCTCTGTCCGAAGTCCTTAATTGAACAGTTCGAATTCTTGGATAAGACATGCCGTGAAATCCCAAACATGATGATGATAGCGATGAATTAAAGTTGCTGGACTTTGGGATGAAGTTTCCAGTCTAGTCCCGTCTTCTTGAGTAACATCTGGGATGATGAAAGTTATAATATCTTGGATAATATTCAGGTGTCGGATATTACTTCGCAGTTTTACGCAATAAAGTTGATTAGTAATTGTATTGATTGATATTATGTGATATATATATACACAATAATAAACAAATACAGAAATCAAGACAAAAGACATTTATATACAAAAAGAGCAACAACCAATCAAGAAGTGAATACTTTTAATGGAAGAAATACTAATTCAAATGAAGTAAACATTAGGAAGCAGATACTTTATGGTTAACATAAATTCTAAAATAGATTTAAATATGGAAAAACTTCACTAACATGGTGAATGCTCCAATGCAGCAGTACATCGGAACAGTGAGAAATATTAACAAAAGAAAACAACCATTTCAGAAAAGAAAAACCAAAATAACAAAACAGAACATAACGCTAACGTCCAGGATGCGTCATCAGCAGAGAACTCCCCAACTGAGCGTATATTTGTTATCGGTGTTTTCTGTTTTATTATTTTGGTTTTTCTTTTCTAAAATGGTTTTAATGTTTTCTTTTGTTAATATATATATATATATATAAAATAAAGTTATTAAAGCCTTTATGTTTATTTTGAGATACACAGACGTGGGAAAACAAAAAAAATATTTTTGCCGTTAAGATGATGAAAGTCTTCTACTGTGCTAATTTTTGCTCCATGTATTGTTTGAAACAGCTATTAAGTACCTTCATCGATACTGAATGAATGGAAATTAAATATTCATTACCATTAATTTGGGTTCAAGTTTACTTTAGTTTAGTCAGATGCAAGCTCCGTTCTGAAATTACACATGGAACGGATTTAGCGATTTTGAACCATGTTCACATGAAAAGGGTCGACACCTAAGCCAACAACTGTCCCGAATGGTCAACGGCTTTTAAAAAAATTGCAGCTTAATAGTGTTACAAGTCACAAAACTTTCAGAATTTAGGAGCTATGCCTTAGAACAGTATTTCTTGATATTTTCCAAATCGCGGCCTTTATTATGATGGGAAAATAATTTCGCGACTTCATCTATTTATACCCAACTGTTACCACAAATAGTAATATAAAACAAGCATTAATCAATGAGAAAAAAAATTTCACCAAATACTGTATTTGGGTAAATTTTAATAAAATTTTCCAATCGGTGCTTTTATTTTGTTTGCTAAGATTGAAAAATCTGGCCGACAAACGCGCTTTCAGTGTGCGTTTCTATACGTCTCACCGTGGTGAAATATACGAAAAAATTGGCAAAAAAGGGCTTTCAAAAATTTATTGGAATAGCCATAAAATTTAAGTATATTGATAGTATAATATATTGCCCTACTTTTTGTGTACTTTTCAACGTGTTAACGACATGCAGGTTGCTATTGCACTTCCGTGAACTTCTAAATTCTTTTCAAAGCTGTAAGTGTTTGTACATTCGCGTACCATAGTTTTTTTAATTATATTTTTGTCTGATTTCATCAAGTGGCTTGTTTTCGATATGGAACTTAGTCAATAACGTACCTGCAAACTTTTATTCCTCTATTCTATCTCTTATTAATGGAAATCAAACAGTATTTTTTTAAATAAAACTCGTCTTTCAAAAGCAGAAGATTTTTTTAAGTGTTCTAATAGAATCATTGAAGGAAAAAGTGTAGAATTCCAAGGAATTCTGGCATTATAAATAATTTTGCGTAAAGCTTATATTAGTGGCTCTTTATTTAAAACGAATTTCCATGCTACTTTTTGCTACTTTCAATTTTTTGGTTGTTTTATTGCATTAGTAACTGTACAAATTTTTCTATGTATGCTCTTTTAGCGAAAACTTCGGTTGCATTAAAATCAATTATTCAAGGAGAATCTACACTTTTTATGAAAACAATTCATATACAAACAAAAGCGTATATAACAAACATTTTTTCAAAATTTTGCGTGGTTTTATATACTAATACCGAAGTACTAGACTCGGGAAAAAGAAAATTATGGAAGCTCATTTTTGATTACCAATCAAATTGGAAAAATTGTTTATTATTAAAATATTTTACACATGCTTCCTTAAAATGTGCTATTAAAAGCTTTTGAAGAACAACAGTGAACTAATTATAGGAAGCAAAACTGAAGAACAGAGAGAGAGATATATATAGAGGGCAAACGAATGAAAACATATAAACAGAAAGAGTCTGCTCAAATGAAATAGAGAATAAATGGATACACTGAAATCGCAAAAATCTTGCTGTTAGTGTACCAAAAATAGAAAAAATATCAACAGACAAGACCTAACCACTACTTGTTCATTGCAATTTTTTTTTAAAAAAATTCAGTACAATATACAAAATAATGCTCTTGAAGAAGGTTCCACTTTGTACTCTTAATATTGAAGTCCTAATAAAAGCTAAAAAGATGAGTTGTGCAGAAAATGTTTCTGTAACTGAATCTTCAGTAGTGGTGTCTTTACAAACCTTGCTTAATCAAACTGTACAACGACAGATTAAATCGCTAAAAGAGGATTTTTTTATCCTTCGAGGACGATATTAATATTTTTAATATTTTTTTGATTAGTAAATGGGATTTTGACAGTTCCTGGAAACAATTTGAATATATAAAACTCTTCGAAGATCTAACAGCTACAAATTCCAGCATTTTTGTCACATCGCTTGTTCAATAAATTAATTTTTTGCGGAATCGAGATGAACAACAGTGTAATGTACTGTGGAAAATAAACGACCGTCTTCTCGATATTGTATGACATTACAACTCCAGTTTGTTCAGGAATCGACACAAATTAAAAAACAAGAAGCTGTATATGTGACAAACTAGATAACTGACTAGTGACAAAATTTTTAATTGGACATAACAGTAAACTTATGTCTAATTAAAAATTTGTGTCCAACCACGAGCAAACAGTCCAAAAGCTTTAAGTTTCGGTGAAAGCAGTCATTGAAAACAATTTGCAATTAGGACTGTCCACGTTAGATTGCTGGATTTGATTCTGTTAGTGCTTATTATATTTTCCATATAGACTTACTTTATGTAAAGGGAAAACGCAAGGAGGGGGCGAGAGTAAAAATACTGTTGGAAATGATAGAAAAGTATCCCAGATAAATTTAAATTGCAAAGAATTCTCATGGTTGACAAGCCGAACCATGAATGAAGGCAATACAGCACGTTGCGCGGAATTCAAATCCTGCTATTTGATTCATTTTTCTACTCATTATAGTGTAAGAGCTGTTTATAGGTCCTTGAATATCTTTCTCAATTGAGAATTTCTTAAAATTTACATCTACCCAACATATCCTAAAGTTTTTATTACAATTAGTTATATAATTTTAGTATTTAACAATTTTGGCCAACTTGTTCGCATATTTCACCACTCTGCGTCTGTATGATTCCAATTCGTGATAGGAATCATAGTTTTGATGGAACCTCATTAATCGGAGATATAAAGCTTTAAAATTCACGAAAAAAATATCCAGTTGCATTGCGCGTAGATCATTTATAATAAGACTTTTAAGGCTATTTATTGATTTTGATTGGATTTAAAACATCATACATCTGAAAAGTGCAAATGTCTGTTGAATTCTGTTTGCACTGTTCTGATAGATTTTAGCATAATAAACTGCCAGAAACACCCATCTCAAAGACAAAATCTAAACTGAGAACCAAATTACTTATGAATTTATTGCATGCCGAGCATTTATCATAATCAATTTAATGCATCGTAAAAATTTTTTTCATAGCAGAAATATATTCCATATCGCAAACACGGCGAGATGACGAAGACAACACCCTTAAGCAAGTGTAAAATGCACATAAATTACTTCAGTGATTATCTCTAACCGGTAACATTTTCTTTCTTTATTCAGACCTCATTAACTATGATAATATCAACGCAATACAAAAAAATCCATATATATATCAAAACAGATATACATATTACTAATGGAATGCCTATTGAATAATTTACGGCCACCGGTTTGTGAGGTCTTGCAATAAATCTCAACCAAGCTTACCAACTAATTTATTTCTCCAGCGTTCACCTCGGTAGCTTAAGAACTCAGTCCTGCAGTAATTAACTCTTAAAAACCCATCACCCATTGCTTATTGGCGCGTAAAAAATGACTTCATCACCCTGTCATCACTTGCATGACCGCTTGACATCAAACAACATCATCACACGTCATCGGCTGTTGTGACTTTCCTCTCCGAAAAATTGTGCGTCTGGTTCTAGCCGAGTTTTTTGCAAAATAATAAGTTCTAGAAAAAGGAACATCAATAATATGAAAAAGGAATATCAATAACAAAATATTATAATACTAATAAACTTAATTAATCCACTCTAAAGTATATTGAAGAGCCAGACTACTTATATAATTCAATAAAAAAAAATTAAAGCAATTGAATTTTTCTGTATTGTTTAGAGAAAACAGCTATACTCAAAACCTGTAGTTTGTAGTTGATTCCATAGCGTATAACTGCGTTCATTTTACATACTATACTTTATTTTATCTTTATATCGTGGACAATTTAAAGGAAATGCTTTAAATATATTATTTGTTTCTTCTTTATACTCTTATCCAACCTAGAATTTTTAATTCGACGAACAAGAAGAGAATAACATCGTTGATAAAAGCTCTTCATTTCTTTAACTTTGCATTTGACTCATATCATTGATAAATATGGAAGAATATTAAATAGACATGCTAAGAAATAACACTCATATATTTATTTTTTTTTTAATTATTTTTTGCTCATCCTTAGTTTTGAAGCATCATTCACCTACAAACAAACAGCGTTTGTCATATTCTGCAATTAAATTTTCCTTTGTAATCATTACTATGAAAAATTTCAAAATGAGAAAGAGACTATAAATATACATCATCAATAGAATAATTTTTAATGAATAATAATTATTCCTTGGTATCCTCCATTTCGTAGCATCATTCACCTGTAAATAAACAGCGTTAATCATATTTAGCAATTACGTTTTCATTTGCACTCATCATTATAAAAAGTTTCAAGATGAAAAATTTCAAATAAATATACATGATTAATAAAATTTGCTGGATGCTTGAATTTATTGCGTTTCTAACATTTTAACTCAATTTCTGTTATTCATTTATGTCACTTTTATATGAAATAAATTTATCCCATGCCATAAAATCGATAAAGACACCACATTCTTGAGCAAACATATAAATTTTCCATTCACTATTCAGATTTCATTAACCCCAATAATATGAAAAGAAAAAAATACATATCAATATGTAAAAAACATAACTATTACAAATCGAATATAATTTGAATAATTTATGCCCATCCTGCAGTATTGTGAGGTCCTCCACTAAATCTCAACCAAACTACCAAATGATTTATCTCGCACAACTCGCTGCAGCTTAAGAACTCAATTCTGGAGTAATTTACTTTGGAAAACCAGTCACCCATTTACTTATTGGCGGGCAGAAAATTGACTTCCATCTCCCTGTCACCACTGGCATGACCACTGTGTCATCAAGCAACAAGCACCCAGTCATCATCAGACGCCAACGGGTGTGATGGTTACCCTCCCCGATGAAACAGTATGTCCATCTTCAGTCACCTTTTTCTCCAAAAAAACATGTCCTAGAGGAAGGAACCTCAATGATACGAGGAGGAATATGTGGCTTAAGAATTATGGTAAGAAGATCCAGGAGGGAAAAAAATGGTAATAAATTGGGCAGGTTTTTTTTTTTCTTTCTTCTTTTCTGCAACTGCATGGCGCGTGCGCAGGTCTTGATGATGTCAATGGGGCACGTGCGAGAGGGGCAGGAATGGGGTTCGGCAAGATCGAAGGTCAGTAGCCAGGCAGAACATATCACGCCAGCCTAAACTGACCCTTGCGCAAGGGATCTTTCTTAATGGATTTTGGTAATTTGAAGGTAGGGGTTAAGCCAAAAGTGCGGAGAAACGCTTCCAACAAAGTACTGAGAAGGGGTGAAAGCCTCTTTGTCTTATTTAATTCATTACGAATCATAGGGTTTTTTCGTTTAATTTTCTTTTCATGTCATTATTTAACACATAAAGCCGTAAGAGAGCATATGAATACTCTACTAAATTTATTTAAGCTTTCACTTTTTAGTTGTCTAAGATATATGTATCACTGTGCTTATTATCGAAAGATATTAGCTACAGATTATGATAACATTCTGTTGGCGGATATTTATCATATTGTGTAGCTCAAAGTGTATATATGCTGAACCTTTATCTGGAAATCCAATATAATCAATGAGTTTTAAATTAATATTTTTGTATAGAATTTATATACACGTTTCTGAATGAACACCCATATGGGTATGTTTTGCCTTTCTATGTTTTTTTCTGAAGATCTACCGAAGTCGGTCGAAAGTCTTCCATCTTGAACACCACACCACACCACCGTCTCTAGAGCTCATGTGGCTCCTTGTCGGGTTGGTATAGATGTAGGCGGACTTTATTGAGTCGCAAAAAAAATTACAGCAAGAGAAGAATAACAAATGAAGAAACTACAAAGCTGGTGTTAACACATAGAATTGACGACAAAATAAAGGAATTTATACAATATCTTGAATAGCACGGTGTGAATGAAAGAAAAATGATGAATGTAGATGATGACGAACAAACAACATGAGGAAGCTTACAACAATGCACAGGTTTTGAGTAACGTATTAGAGATGGGGAGCCATTGCGTGTTAATTGTGGAATGCAAGGAATAGGAAGATTACTATTAAAGATTTATGAGAAAGGAAGGACTTCGTGTATTCAGTGTATTGAATGAAGGATAAGCTAGAGTTATTGTACAAAGGCACGTGAGTACTTATTCCAGTCGCATTATGTTTTCATTGACTATTATGAATTTAATCATGCCTATTATTCTTTTTCTTGAATTTGGATTCTCCAGGACTCTTTGGTACGACAGACTTCCCAGTGAAGTAGAAGGTTTCCTAATATGCCAAGAGAGAGTCAATGGGCAAGATGTCGCATAGAGTCTTCCATCTTACTTTTATCATATTTTATTTCTTATTTGTATTTTTACCAGGACTGCCTTATCCAATAGGCTAATTGGGTTGTGGCTCAAGGGAGCCACTGATCTGAGGCAACTTACAAACTTTCTATATTAATTTCAATACCAAAAATTATTTCGTTATAATTTTAAATATAAAAAAGCGCCAAATTTGGCAAATTGTAAGTCAGTATCATAGAACAGGTGGATTTTTCTTCTTTTTTTGCTCTTCAATTATTTTATTCTTTGGCGCTCAAGTCTAGTTACGGTTTTGTTAGGGCGTCAAAGAACTTAAGCCCAGGGCGATCAAATTCGTTAAGAGGATCCTGATTTTTATACTAAATTAGATTAAGGATTATGAAAATTCGATTTTTTTAATAAAAATTCACTGACACGTGTTCATAATTACCATTTAAAGTAGAGCTACGATTAACCGTCACCATCGGAACCAGGGCTGAAACGGATAACCGAATAAACGGATAACAGAAAGCTCTTAATAACACAGTAACGTGATTTTACTATTGTCCTGGGACGAAAATGAAATCCTTTAAAAGTGAATAATACATGCATGTTGTGTTTAATTTTACAATATGAACTTCAATACAATAGTAGTAATCTACAGAAATGTATGATAAAACTGTAAACCTACGTTATTTTTTGCTTTTTATAGATGACGGATAACAGAAACGGACGGTTAATCGAAATTTCACCATATATGAAAATGAATAGAATCGCTGAAATTTAACCGAATGTTAAAACAAGCCATTTCTTCCTCTGTTTTCTTCAGAAATTAAGTCTCTTTTATAAAAGCAGAATATTAGTATTTTTCATATAAATATAGGGCAATAATATTATAAACGTGAAAGAAATATGGCAATATATTTTTAGAATCGCCTCATATAAAAATAAATGTAACGGGTTATCTCATTTTAAATAAACATTGAGGGCTTTTAAGATAAACTGGTAAATGCACTTTAATGTAATTTAATTTATATTTTTTTTAACTTTATAGAATAGTTTAATTATCATTTCGTTGGGAATAGTCAGTGTAAGCAGTTTCGAGAATTGTAATCTTACAAGATAAACTTTTAAGCTGCATTAAAGATTGTTACAATTATTTATTCAAGAAAAATATGATCTGCATATGAACATGATCTATTTGATTAAACGATATGAAATATAAAGTAAAATTTTGTTTTAGTGTAATCGTTCGTGCGGTTTTCGTTTAGATATAGTGTTAAATTTAGTTCTAAATAATCTAAAGTAATGTGGTAATTTAAAATGTTCTCTTTATTCCCTATTTATGCAACATTTTCTTCAAATAAAGCATAAAAAAATTATGAAATTAAAAAATTTATTGTTGCAGCATTTAAATGACTGATTCCATTGACATAAAATGAGCAGACACAAGCTGAAATTTTATACTTTAAAGATGAATATATATAAAATCTATCAACAAAAATAATCAAGTTTTTAATCAATATTAGAAACGACGTTTCTTATAATTTTATAGAAAAAAACTTAACCATAAGAAACACTTTATAAAACCGTAATTAAAACTTTAAGGCATTTTATTATGTTATTTTATTAATATTTTTTACTAATGGGAATAAAATGTATAATATTTCGAAATTTTTTTATTATTTCTTTTTAACCAAAAGAAATTTTATTCACCGTGTAAAAGAAAAGAGAAATAAATTTTTCTTGTCGTAGGAAAAAGAAGAAAAATGTAAAGAAACAAAATGTCCATTATTGGATTTACATTTTGCTTAAATTGCTTTTTACGTTTACGGATAATAATTAAATAAGTTCTGAGAGAAAAGTTTGTTAATTTTTTTTAACTCTGTCAGTTTTTATTAAATGTATGTAATTCAAATTAATGTATGAAATTTTAAATTGCACTTACATTAGAATTCATAAAATTTTCCACAAAAAAAGTAAGGGGTGGGTACTT
The DNA here is from genome assembly GCA_013235015.1 of Araneus ventricosus. NCBI lineage: Eukaryota > Metazoa > Arthropoda > Arachnida > Araneae > Araneidae > Araneus > Araneus ventricosus. Next base: position 1,928,524 of record BGPR01000023.1, read on the forward strand.
GGAGTATTGGGAAAAATTCTAGAACTTCATTTCAAACTTATAGTAAAATATAACCAGTGCAAGCACAAACTTGATTAAACTTTTCGTTTTAAATAAAATTTAACGAATAATCAATTTTGTGGATCATAAGGAAACATAACAAGGCTAGTTCAGATGTACAACATTTCTATAAGAACAATGAAATTAAGTTATTCTTTTTCATTCTATTTAGTGCTAACAACTTATTTCTACAAAACAGATGGCGTTAACACCATATGAAATAATTATAGATTGTATGCGCAGCTTAGTTGTCATGAGAGTGTAACATCACGTGAATTGGTTCCATTAATGTGTAAAAGTGGAATTCATTTAGCCCTCCCATTGCATTATAACGAAATTGATACCGGGTTGAATTAATAATATTATTAAGAAAATCATACGGTGGGTTATGGTGAAAGCAGTCCAACAAGCTGAATATAAAATGTCTCTTTATTCCACAGATATAGAAAACTCGAAGTACATCTAACAATAAAAACAGTACTTGTAGAAATTAGCAACACAATCAGACAGCAATTCACTATTAATAACAGCACTAGCAATAACACTCAGCATATGACAGCTGACCACAGTGGCAGTGAGAACAAGACTCCAAAGAGATTCCTCCCTCGTTTGGGCTCCTGCAATATTTATAGTCTTCCGACAGAGCGTGGCGTCCCATAGAAGCATCTAGCACAATCTCTATATATAATAGAGATAAGACAATTCTTGTATTTTCCAGAATCTTCATTTTGTCGCTAGGGTCGCCAAGGTCGGTGATCATTGGTTTCCATCCAACACGAATCTCTGTAAACCCCTCTTTCTTTCCATAAGACTAACATGGCGGGGAAGCGACATTACAGTTTTGTAACAATATATTTTGACATACATTACAACTTCTCTAAACGTCCACCCTTGTTTAGCCTTCACCCTCTCAGCGGCCAATTTCGTTTTGCACGGAATGTTTGGCCAATAGACATAATGTTAAAATAACCCTCTCGGAATGGCCGCTCAAATCATTCTGAGAGTCCAGGTTGGCCACCGGTGCTACTTCAATAAATACATATATTTCGTCTTTCCCTTAAGTCTGGACCTTTTAATAATAGAAAAAATTGGAAAGGAAAATCAAAAAAGTTCATACACTCAAAGACAACACAGGAAATCAAACTGAAATTAATTATTCCTTTCCCAATATGTGGAAAAATATGAACTTCGACATCTAGCGGAATTAGGCGAATTCTTTTGTGACTTTCACGAGCTGATTTGCTGTCTGACAAAGAAGCTTCTAATATGGGTTGCGACCATCAGCAAATGAATTTTCAGTTCAACAGATTTTAGGGGGAAAAGATGGCATTATTGCCCATTCCTGAACAACTACCGACGAAACGATTAGGAATTTATTTTTCCAATGGTAGACTTTCAGGATACGGATTGGAAAATAAAAATTTGAAACTCAATTTAAGCGAAGATCTACGGAGTACATAGGTCTGATGGATGTTAAATCTACCTTTTGATGCGAAACTTCATAACACTGATCGCAGGTTGTTATGCTGTCTTCGTTACGAGGCTGGTCCAAAATAACCATCGTGTATCGTCAAAAGGACACTTTAATTATATTGAATAATAAATGAATGGATATCCTGCTATTTTAATAGTGCTTAACAGTTACATACGTGGTATTGTGTTTCTTGCCACGATAGAATCATCTTGGAAAGAAATTCCCATGTACGTGAAAAGTAGGGGAGAGCTTTGGATATTTTGGCGGAGGACCTATATGACAAGTGCATGATTGACTATGCTAACTTTTCTTATACAAGAAGTGATTGAGAAGGAAAAAAATATTTTTCACCTGTCATCAAATATATCAAGGATCATTATCCAAAAGATTTAATAAAAGCGTATCAACTATACTGGAAAATAAATAGCACAAATTGCGAATAAATATCGGTATTGAGAATTTAATAGTTACAAAAGTAATTAATGTATATGAATTAGGTAATTATTGCATATTCAATCGCTTTACGTCAAGTAAGCGAAATTACCTGATTTTTTTATGATTTCATGCAAAACTAATATTTATAAATGTAAAATTCAAAGGGAAATCAGATAGATCGCTTGAATTAAAAAGTTAAAAAATACGATTCTTCCATTAACTTATCCTGTTTATGTCTGGCTCATTGTCACAATGCACTGACCCTCACCGGAACTTTCAATTATGACTGAATTTCAAGAAATTCGGAAAAATGAAGAAAACTAGAAAATAATAACGGTGTTTCATTAAAGAACTCCGCTCGATAGGAAGTATCAAGCATCTCTTCATATAATTGTTTTGTAATTTTTATTTAATTAAAATTTTGATAAGCGTAAATTATCAAAATTAATTGCAAGTTCAATTTAAATAAGCGAAGTTAATTTTAATCGATATTTATTGAAAGTCAAATGAACTCATTAACTATGCAGATTTCGAAATATGGAAAAAGAAGAAGAATGGAATCTAGTTCAATGAAGTATAAAAATTTTGGCAATATGTCTTGTTTCTTTTTATCTTAGTGAAAATTATTTAAATGTTAGGAAAAATTGTTTGCCAATTTCCCGCTTTAGCGTTTTCCTTCATAGATGAAATTGGCGCTCATTTTAGTTAATGAAATATAAAGTTAATTATTAATTTACAATTTATGGAGAAGGGGTGCTCAGATAATAAAAAAATAACTTGGCCTTGATATAATGGCAGGCATAACTCAGGAAGAGCCGAGTAACGTAGAGATTGTAAACGGTAGCAGGTGCATAATAACAATTTTTTCACCTACACTCGCCATCATTAGCATAGCAAAGGGCTGTCATCATTCCCTCACTCCTGGTCATATTTGACTTTAAAAAAAGGCACAAACGCGTTTGGTCTTTATTGCAAAAAAGTTTGGCTTCGTTGTCCCTTAGAATGGTTGTTAGGTTATCTATACCTCGCTTATATGCACCAACCTCATACACCTCGCACCACCGGAGCCCAAATTCGTATATAAAGAGCGTCACTTCATAACCAGACAATTTCTAAAGCACAGGTTAGCTTAAGAACTCTAGAAAGTATCCATCGGTACGCTAGGTTCTCGCATTTTGTGGGATGTCCCTCATCAAGGCCTAATATTATTGAGCCACGGCTTCCAGTAAGTAGCCGAAACCAAAAGATTGCGGCAAATCTGTTCTGAATCGTCGATTAGTCCATCGGAAACCCTGCGGCGCTTGACGGACTATGCAAAGAATTCTTAGCTTCGTCATTACCTGATGAGCCCTTTTCGTAGTATCACGGCAGGACAAGTTCTTGTTGAAAAGACTACCTACAACAGATCGGAAGCATTCCGTTGGCAGCCCTTTTTTTTACCTTCGTTCTATCATCTTTGTTTCGGGGGAAGGCAACCTTTCGCCTTCCTTTTCTTCCACCGACTTGTCCTCTGGGCTATTAGCGAACTTTGGCAGGTGCAACAAAACTCGTGCATGCCTCAGCGAAAAAGTGGTTCAGGAGTCTCATTTGGCCCTGTCTTATTAGAGGCCATTTTTCGTTCCTCGCGCGTGTGTGAGGAAGATTAATAATTCCGACATGACTTTCGGAAAGATGTGTATCGAATAAAATCAGTTGGCTTCATTTTTCGCGCTTTCAATTTATCACTGCCGAATTCTATTTCGGTTCGCTTCCAATGGCTGTCATTCGAGGAGAGAGAAACGTTCCCATTCTTTGTTCCAGACGAATCTGTGACATATAATTAAGTTAAGAGCTTTTAAGTTCTTCAGCGAAATAATAATAACAACGTCGCAAAACGAAGCAGCCGCAATGCTGCTCTTAAGATTTAAGTATTGATTAATTTGCATTTAATTATTTAAAGCTACCGAGAGAAGCGAGAGCGTTGAAGATATTATTTCTTTTGATGAATTGGTTCTGGGAACTTTGAACCTGTTTTTGAGTAAAGAAAAATAGACATGAAACCTTTCTGTTGAAGGTTAACGATGCATAATCAAAGTTAATTGGGCAAACCAAAAGAACTGCATATCAATAATTCAATTACAAGTATTTTCAATCTCTTTATTGAATATAAGTACTCTTGTTAAACACTCATGTATGCTAATCGTATCATCATGTACATTCACACCAGGGTTTTTTTTCTATTTAGTACCTCTACTAGAACAGTAATTTGAAATTGAATATGTCATCATATTTTCTTAGTTTTATATATCAAATTTTTTTATTAATAATATATTTTGCAGGTGATGCAGATGAAAGTTGTATAATTATTCTAAGCAATTTTTGGATGTAATTTTTTCAGTTACATTATTCATGAACATAATCTCATTTATAATAATTTTCACAAAAAGGAAAATCTCTATGTAAGGAACCGTGTATTAGTAAACTGCAATATAAAACTAAAAGCTTCAATATAGAACTACCATCTTCATCAAACAATTCCAATTCAATTGGAAGTGAAATTTGAATTCAATACATATCGAAATAAAATATTTTTGCTACAATTAAACTATCTTTAAGAACAATAGTTAAGTTTTTGCAATGGGATCAATTTACGTGAGATCAAAGTCACATGACAAATATCATCTAACATGCATCATCAACATCAATGCATCATGCATCATCAACATCAATGCA
>BGPR01000023.1:1933193-1943823 GCA_013235015.1 Araneus ventricosus
CATCAATGCATCATGCATCATCAACATCAATGCATCATGCATCATCATAACAAACATCATCTACATGTTGTCATAAGCTCTGTTGTGATGACAGAATCTTTTTTTCCTGCAATGAGCCACCCACTGGTGGTCACCATGAGTACGTCAGATAAATTAGCGGGTTCTTGCTCCTGGATGTGGTTAAAGTAATAGGGATGGGCGAGAGTCCCTCCTCAAGCAATAGTATATACCTCCTACTGGAGACATCGGGCGATGACCGGTGATGGCTACTAGGGCTCCAGCCTCAGTACTCGAGCTATTGCAGCGGGTGTCATTCAGTTTTATCCGGATGCTGCGGCAAGTCAGGGTGACCCAGTTTTCTGATTACTGCAATATGAGAATTTCATTCCAAAATTTAATTACAACGGAACATTTGATGTCTATCACGAGAACAATTAAATGACAACATTCCGCTGTTTATCATTTAAGTATCGAAGTTATACTCCTTGCAAATAGCCTAGGTACTTTAAAATAATAGAAATTTAAGTGAAGGTTGGTCAAACTTCTGCAATGGCCAGTCAGGAGACTGATGAAAATACATTTCTGTTTTGAGTTTTCACTATTCTTTAAACCATTTTGAAAAAAAATTTAAAAGCAGAGTAAAAGAAAAATAAATAACTTTATTTTTGTAAAAACATTTTTGTTAAATTATTTATTTGTTTAAAATCATCTGATGAATTTCTGTAATGTAAAGATGAAGAGTGAAGACATAAAGTTAGACATGAAAATATTTTGTATTCGAGTTCGAATATTTTAAAAATAATTCGAGAACAATTTTAATAACACGGTAAAGGAAAATAAATACACTGAAGTGAATCTTATATTTCACAATCAATTTCTGATCCAATCATTTTTGTCAGCTAAGTTTACTCAGACAACACGCTTCTTTTGTCAGCATTCTCTTATTTCATCTTTCCAACATAATATGCTTTCAAAACACAAAAATGCTATCGGCTGTCATCGACGTCTTTCGGCATTTTTTGCCGCTGTTCATTTTATGCTAATTGGGCAACAAATTATTCAGTTCGTATTAAAATGACGAAATTCTTTCATTAATTATTTTAATTTATAACAATTATGTTAATTAAAATTGTTTTACCAACTTTGACTACTTCATTAGTTTAAAATCAGCTAATTATTATTTTTGAAGCGTTATCTACAATTTAATAGTAAGAAATTTTTTTAAAAATTGTTCGACTTGCTTTTAAAATCTTGTCATTTTCCTCAATGACTCATTAATTCGTCCTTCATTAAGCACTGAGTACATCGTTCAATGCGCTAATGAAAATACTATTGATAGTTTATTACTATCACTATCAACTGAATTGGATTACGCAAATAAATCCATTCATTACTTTGATGTATTCAATACCTGATTTAGTATGTAACATAATATATATCATAGGGCAGGTCGGGTTTCATGGTTGTTATGCTATCCATTGCCTTAACATAGATTATACAATCAGCAAGTCCAAAACAATTACATACAGTGAAACCCCGATTAACCGAACTCGGATTAGCCGAAACCCGATTATCCGAAATGCCTTTGAAATCGCAAATCCAAAAAACGCGTACTATAAGGAATAATCGCGGAGGAGAGACATTTTTGCAAGTCTCTCCATGGAGGTCAGTGATTAATTTTAGAATGCTAAACTTAAAATTAATGGGTCTTAACAATATTAATTACCTGCGCCTGGCAGGCGTATTGTGCCCGATGGAGGGTTAACTTTAGTAAAGAACATAACTGTAACCTACAAAGAGAGTTTTGAATTCGTTTCACAGTCAAAACATATCAGAATTGCACACTATAATTAGATACAAAATAGTAATAGATGTTCATCGCTTAATCGAAAGAATCGTTATCATAAACAGTCCCCTCTTTATTTCTGTTAACCGAGGTTGTACTGTAATAGGTTTCTCTTTAATGAAAGAATGTTTCTCTAATAAGAGATATTTTGTGAAAAAAACCTTATTATTTTACCTTACTCCTAAAACTGATTTCATGTTTCGATTGAATGATCAACTGTGAATATTCAATGGAAGCTTGAAGTCAGTGTGAGTCCTGGTATAATATTAGTCCATTTTGAAAGTGTTGGTCTATTTTATGAATACAGAAACTAATCAAGAACCATTTTTATTCATTAAAACACTTTTTATATAGTTTTTTGCAATATAAGGAGACACTTGCGAACCAGTTGCCAAATGTGTTATTGTTGTTTGACTCTTTTATTGTTTCAACCAATTTGTTTTCAAAACATTCTGCTGATGAACTTTGGAATCCTGAACCATTTCCTCTAATTCTATTGGATTCGTAAGTGGAGTTTGAATCGTAGGATTAGAAAAACTACCTGAAAAAATAGAGACGGCAAGCCTTCAGACAGTCATTCACGACCGCTCCACTCAACGCCATTCCATTTTGTAGACCATCCATTTACACAAACGAAGCCTGTCTCTCAACTAGTTTAAAATTTGTAGATATCACAACCAAAGCTGGGCATTGAACCACACTGTTCTATTCCATTTGTACCAAGAACTGGTTTGTATTTTACTCATTCAAGTCGATTGATTTAGGCGAGTCTTGCACGGATGCACGAAAGCGCACTTCCGCCGCTTCGATCCCCCCACCCAACTCCTTCTCTTGCCGGAATGACTCCCACCCATTATCCCCCTCCCCCACACGGAGAATTTCCGCATTTTAGAGAGAGCACCTTCCCTTTCTCTGATTTCTCCAGTCTGACCACAACTCCCACGAACTCTCTCCCTCCCCAACGTTCCCCACATATGCACTGGCGATTTATCGCCCGCCTCGAAGAATCATATTTCATTTTTATGGACATCCATTTCGATGGAGAACCAATTTCCCCGTCTGTCTATACCAATTTTCATCGTGATTTCACATTGACAATTGGTTTTGGCATCCTGTGTTCCAAAAAATGTGAAGTGGAACATCGGTGAATGTCCCTGTTAAAAGGGTGGGTTTTCCCTCTAACTTCAATCCAAATGACCTAAATCTCATTTGGACTGGGCGGGTGAAGCCATCATGACTTCTTGTTTTTATTTCAGGATTAGAATCTATTGATCATCACTATTTTCACTTCCATTGATTCAAAGTTTCATTGACACCATGCTAATCTGATGGCCTAGTCAGGGGCAGATTTTGGCAATATGAGGCAGATTTTGGATGTAACAGAAGGAAAATTATTCTGAGGTTCTTCCCAACGTCGTAAATTTGCGGTCGGCTTAACACTGCGATGTACGCCGAATATATTTTGAGATTCCCTAGTGTTTCCATGATCGAGGCGAGCCCCTCTAAGGCCTGTGCGAAAAATCCCCATTCGGCCTAGTGTCACCTATGTATTAGTGAATCGCGGGTTTTGAACTCGATTGTATCAATGATTCACTGAGTACGCAGGTCTTGTGCACGTTAAATTCGCCGGAGTGAAATTCTTCGTGAGATTCGGAAGATTGGAAGGGGGGTGCCATCATAGGTTTCATCCTCGTCATTTGCTTCAAGTATAAGAGACTTCCACCATCTCAAAACAGATCTTTCTTAGCTAAAACACAGACTTCCAAAAAACATTCATTTTTTTAATTCAAGGACATATAAAAATTTTAGACGCATTAAAATCTCGAAATCGATTTTTTAACGATTACGATACTTTCTGTTTGAATCGTGTACGAGGAAATAAAAATTCACTAACCACTTTCGGCGACAAGCTGTTCGCCCGTAATATTAATAGCCAATAGCTATGCTTGCAACTTGGTAAAATAAATTGGCTAATTGGGAGTTGTAGAGACTCAGCAACTCTGTCAAAGTTTTATTTTGCAATATATCTAAAAAATGGAGGGTGGTGGATGGTAGGCGACCATTGATGACATATCTAGAAGCCAAAAGCTTCCATAGGAAATAAAAATCATCGAAATTGATCCATTGGTTGGGGTTGGGCTACTGACTCTCTGGTTTTACCAAATTATTTTAAATATGTAGATAGGTGAAACATCCACACTTTCTATACAGAAAATGATAAAAAAATAACTTTGAGAATAAGTTTTGTAAATAAATTAGAGAAAAAGTTTTGTAAATTCACATTAATTGAGATTTACTAATTAAGAATATTCAATGCTGATGAAGAAAATAAATAAAATGCTTCAAAGAACTTGGAGTACGTGGAGTTTGTCAGAAACACGTCATACTGTATTCAGTAAGCTTCATGAAGTCAGTGAAAAAAACTCCTCTACCTCCGGCCGACTCCAGTTGCAATCTTCGATTTGTGGGGAAAATCTCACACTTTTCAAATTCCCTTTGAGCAGCAATCCATAAAGGCAACTATATTCTTTTTCGCCTTCCAATGGATTTCCTTTTCATCCCAGTTTGAATTTCATTGACAACTTTGTGTCATTTTATCTACACTTCCGAATACTTCTTTGGACGTTTCTTCAAAAGACAGCAACTAGAAGAAAAAAGTCTTGCGGCGCCTTTTTTTTCCTTGATAAATTCAGAAAAAAAAAATAGTGAATTAAAGTCGAGGAAAAAATATTTTTTGAGAAAACTTGCGTGTCCTCCTCTCCTTCTTTCTCGAAGTCTCAGAAAAGAAATAGCCATGGAAAAAAGAAGAAGAAGAAGAAACTGAGTCTAGTAGCCTTCGGATAAAAGTCATGAAGTCGGAACAGAAAAAGGAACAATTCATTTTTGACCAAGCATTCGATGTAACTTGTCGATGTAAAATGAAGAAAAAAGACACATTGTTTCCGAGTGTACTTGAAATTTTTCAAAAACCACGTTCAGTAATGGAAATAAATACAGCATAGGAAACGTGAAAACGATTGATTTGAGATTGCCAACAAGAAGAGAAATTTTCGAGATACAGCTTGATGCTGGTGTTCTATAACATCTTATGAAAGCTTAAATTTTGAGTGAAGTATAAATAGTCTTGGAAAATTTTGATGCCAAGTTCAGATGCATCAAAGATTTCGTCATTCTAAAAGTAATCTTTGTGTGTTTCCAATGAATTCTAAAGCTTTAAAAACCTTCTACAGTCCTTTGGTAGTTGTATTAAAAATGATTTCCGAAAAATCTATGTCTTAGAAAATTATCATTTTTTTAGCTCCCGTTTAGTTTTAATTTAAAGAGCTTGTTTGAAGTTTCGCTAGGGCTATTCTAGGACGCACCTTGTAATTTTGAACCATGGTTAGATGACGAGAACAATACCTGAGATCGCACCCCTTCTCCAAATTTCCACACAACATCAACGACAGGATGTTTGGCCCTCGACATATTTAACGTGAATCAGGCTCATACAAGGTGACAATTATTGAGCTATATGAAATAAAAAATAAAATTTTCAAAAACTACTGAGTTCAAAAATTTTATTCAAATTTTAAAAGTAACTACAGATATTCAGATTTACTTGATGACATGTTCGATGTTCTTGCCATCAATGGCTATGACGTGGCGCAGATGAAGAGCAAAATTCTGCAAAAATCGCTGAAGTGTCGAGACATCGACACAACTAGTTCTCTCGAACTTTTCAATCACATTTTTGATTGTTATAGCACTTGGACCGGTTGTCTTCAGCTTGTACTCGGTCGAAAATTTCCTTTCAGCCGCAATCAGGCTGTTATTTCTCGAATAGTAGGCCCTGACGATCGATATACGCTCAGAAACGCTGTATTTCGACATTTTCGACGAAAAATGAACAACAACAATAAGAGTGCGTATGCTCAAAAAAAAATCCCAACATGCCCTGCATTCATACGCCAAGTTTTAACTGAATCTCGCCAACGGTTCAAAAAGTATCAAGTTTTTTTTTTTTTCATATAGCTCAATAATTGTCACCCTGTATATGTAGAGGATCTTGCATGGAATTTGGTCTCTAATCCACGACAATCTGGTTTCGAAGTAGAGACTCTGCAACGAGGTCACAATCATGTCCTTACCTAAATAGTTTTCGATTTAAAATATTTCCATGGCGACAACAAAAATGAGAAGGCATCACATATTGACATATAACAAACGCCTTTAAGCAAGAGCGCATAGGACTGCTTGCAGAACAGTGGGTGAAAATGAAAGCCTTCTTTTCTCTTTAACTAATTTAATATGAGATTTTTTAAAATTAATAATGCACTAAGACGTAAATTAAATCCTTTTACACGTCGCTTTTAAAATTAAGAACTTACATACTTATCTTTTAAATTTGCTTTCTCCAATATGATCACACGATTGCAAAAGTCCGTGTTTTTATACCGCTATGAAACTTTCACAATACAATAATGGATGGTGAATCAATAGTGATTCACGATAATGTTCAATTCAGTTCTAGATTCCCTTTGCTAGACGAAAGCGTCGAAAAGGAAATTTGCTAATTACTGCTTAAAACGGTAAACACAAACTCTTCAACTAATTATGAACAATTAGAAACCTGTTTTGTTTATTTTAACGCTATTTTGGTCACTGATAAAACATTTCAGTTGATAAAATGTTTGTCTCTAAATTTCTATCTTTGGTGTTGTGTCTACCGAATTCTCACTTTTGTACTGTGCCTTCTAAATATTTACTATTTATACAGTAATTAATTTACTGTTATTAAATTCTCGAATTTCCACTTTAAAAATTTATTATTAGAGTATACATAACAATACTTCTTAAGTTAGAGGTCATGTCCCCAAATAGGGTCCCTACATAAATTTAGAATCGTAGAAACATTGGTAGAGCGCGCATCTACCTAGTTCTACACTTTCAGTAGAAAAAAAAGAGTACATAAATTAAAATTTACTTGAAAGTTATCGCAAAAGTATTTACCTAATTTTATTTTTGTTTATCCTTAATTAATACTTTATTGTCTTTTTATTTTTTTCTCAGCTTCCTTATTTTGTATTATCTTACATTTTTTTTCTATTTGGGAAGCAGAAATCATTTCCTGTCTATAAAGAACGCAAAATTACACTGATGTCTAAATGATTTATAAGATATTTTGTCATAATTTGCATTAAATGAGATCAAATTAAAAAATAATTAAATAGTAATAGATATTTTCCTCTCAAGTTTGATAATAATTTTAGTATAAAATTACAATTATTAAGACGGAAGAAATTAGATAATTTATAAAAAGATAGTTTCTCATGTAAGAATATAAAAGATAAATTAGTTAAACTCTCAAAGAAGTCATTTCATTATATTATCCGTCCTGTCTCTGTTGTGGCGTGGTTGTTTGGAGAAGGCGTGCCGACTCCGATGTCGTTCTCGCCCCATGACCAAGGTTGAAAGTTCAAGCTTCATCAATCATAAAATAACCTTCACAATATCTTCCAAAACTGTCTTTATACTAACTAAACTAAGGTAACTCATTATACTCGCGAAGTACTAAGGGCCGCGGTAGCCTAGTGGTAAGGTCGCAGCTTCGTGGCCGCAGGATTCCAGGTTTGAAACCCAATTCCACTGAAGATCCGTGGTGTATTGGGCCTGTTGCAAGTTAAATCATACTTAGGGGCTCAAGCGTCCTCCCTCTGATGTGGCATGGAAGCATGGAGAGGGTCGCCAGCTCGGGTGTTGTCCTCGTCATCTGACTGCGGCTCAAATTGACGGGGACCGCCCCAAAATAGCCCTCGTGTTGCTTCATAACGGGACGTTAATACAAATAAACTAAACTCGCGAAATAGTAAATTTTTATTAAATATTCGTAAATGATTTATGTGGAAGAATGATGTAGCTTTTAGAACAAATTTTTATAAGAAATTTCGCTATTGATTTTTTCGATGTTAAAATAGACTCTAATATATTTATAGAATGTCACTTGAACATAACGTATTTATTACAAAACAGTTAGTTTTCGAACAATATTTAATAATTTATTGAGGAGAATTTTATTATGTGGCAATGAAGTATAGTTCACACACACAACACAGTGCTTGAGTTATTGTTCTTGTGCACACGGGTGAACAGACCGACAGACGCTCAGTTGAAGAATTTCGTCTATAATTTGAAATGTATTAGCAATTTTGTTGTTAACCTTCTGGCTACGTATCCCTCGATTTCCGCAGGTTGGAAGCAATCTATTTTCTGTTGCATCCTGCGATTTTCACCTGTTAATGTGTTTACTTATTACGTTTATAGCGTTGGATCATGTTATACTAATAAAACTTTGCGTATAAATAACTCGCTTGGTTCAACGGTATTTGAACACTTTGCAAACGTTGTATATAAATAGTGATTTTAAAAAATTGCACAGTCAGAGGGTTAACCCCGCATATCAAACTGCATCTGTGTAGCTTGTTTCTTTTTTGAGTTAACATATTCATAGGCAGGCAGACGTAATTCCAAATATGGTTTTTTAGAATTCAGGATAGACTAAAACATGGGGATTCATCCAAAACCTCGAAGTGGAATTATTTCGCTGATTAATATACTTTCTTCTTTATATATGAGAAAGGAAAAATGGAAAAATAAAATAGTTTACATTTTAAAGACGAGTGTAAGGAATTAATGGCATGGCTTTATAAATAAATAAAATTCTTTTAAGCCATAAGCAATTCCATTACCATTTGCTGTCGTCATAAAGTCACATGCTTGTGTCTATAATCACAAGTGTGCAAGGTGTTTTCATAAACCCAGATATCGTTGAGATGCCCCAGACGTCTACAATATTGATGTAAAGACTGCGTACCAAATGTCATTCGTCTAGCTTGCTGTGTTTTTGAGATATCGTGTTCACAGATAGACAGACATAATTCCAATAACGGATTAGGAATCAAGAATGTCTAAAACATGGAGATTCTTTAAAAATATCGAGGTCGAATTATTTTTCTTTCTCTTTGTATATTTCATACACGAGCAAGTAAAAATAGGAAAAATAAAATAAAATAGTTTGCATTTTGAAGATGAATGTTAGGATCAAATGCCATGACTTTATAAATGAATAAAATTCTTTTAAGCCATAAGCAATTCCATTACCATTTGCTGTCGTCATAGAGTCAAATGCTTGCGTCTAGTGTCGCAAATGTGCAACGTGTTTTCATAAGCCCAGATGTCATTGATTCTAGAAATAGCTCTCGGCTCTAATAAAATATTCATTTGTTACCGAACGCATCCGTTCTTTAAAATATGATTAAAATTGCATAAGCGCGCAGGCTTATAATTATTAGTTCCTCCCTTTGCTTTTATTGAATAATTGTCATTTTACGCTTTCACGTAAGATTCAAATTCGTAGAAGCTCAAGTAATTAGGTCATTAGTCAGCAAAATTTTAATATTTAAAGGATACTTAGAGGACTAGAATTAACAGAATAGATATTTTGGAACACTGCCGTCTAGCATTTGCATCCGTTAATTTAGTTTTGCTTTGTTTCGTTCAGTCTTCATTTTTACCTAAACGGATTTACCAGCATTTCGACAAAGGAAACGGGAAAATGTATACAAAACAATGAATAACGGAGATAATGCTCGAACCCTAATAATGCGAAGTGGAAATTCGAAACCTACGACAATGCTGATTGATGGAGAATTTTGTTCGAATCTGCCTTTTCTTCGATGTTGGTGTTTTGATCTGCATTCGCGGTAATGATAAACAATGACACTAGAATCAAATATCATATCGAAGAATGCAAAACGAATTGTAATAAGCTTGTTTATTTCAAGTTTACTTATCTTTCACACGCACGCATGTTCGGTGCTGTATTTGACCTTTGGATTGAATGAAATTGGCATTTATTTCTTCCTCCAATATTCTTGGTTTTAATTTTTGATTTTCTGTAAGATTCGACAATATTTTTCGAGAGTATCAAGGTGGCTGTATCTAAAGGGGTCCTCATATGAGGGTGGTGTCCCCAAGGGACCCCCCCCCTCGGAATGAAGTAAGTTTTAAAAAAGCTTTTCTCTAGATTCTATGTCTAGACAATAAACTAAACTCATTCAGGATGTTTTTTCATTATATTTAACGTTTTCTTTATTTTCCTCGTGTTATTTAATAACAATTTTATAAAGATCTGATATATTATATCGAAGAATTATGATAAGATTCCTTATATACATCTGCTTATTTTTTGATACGCGAGCGTTATATTTGCATCAGATTCATATAAGCAATAAGCCATTTGATCTTTTGATTGAATAAAATGGTATATTGCTTATATGAATAATCCACTATTGCTTATATGATATATCCACTATTGCTTATATGATATATCCACTTAAAATGACGCAAAAAATGAGTTAAGATTTTCTAAAAGGCCTGTATGTTTTATCGAAGAATTATATAAGATTGCCTATATAAATCTGATTGCTTTTTGATGCGCGTACGTTGTATGTGGCATATGACCTTTTGACTGAATGAAATTGATTTTTATTTTTAAAAACACATGAAAAATAGATTATTATTTTCTAGAAAGCTGATATATGATATCGAAGAATTACAATAAGTTTGTTTATTTAAAATACAATTATCTTTTAATACGCCAGCGTTGTATGTTGCATTTGACCGTTAACCCTCCAACAGTCGTGCATCTGCAGGAGATACCTATATTGTGAATCTGCAGGAGATACCTATATTGTGCATCTGCAGGAGATACCTATATTGTGCATCTGCAGGAGATACCTATAT